>OV049925.1:30750534-30942321 GCA_920104205.1 Eupeodes latifasciatus
AACGATTGTCTCCTCCTTAACTCGTTTCTTCTTATATTATAGTGACGTTCCTTAAGCCCGGTTAGCTATAAGCTATGTATGTGAGAGGCAAGGAGTTGCTTCCCTGCCATATACATATACTAACAAGCTTATACTTATAAAAATAGAGACATGATAAGAGGACAAAAGAGAGGCGAAGAGAGCATATAAGGTTGTGTCATCTTTTCTTTCATCACATCACATATGCATAGTACATATGTGGTATTATATATGTGTCATGTGAGGATGTGGTGTATGATTAATGCATTGAATATCACTCAGTACAGTATTGAATCCTTAATCGAAACCGGAGACCATCAAACATTGATATCGTTTTGAAGAGTTTCGATTTTTTGTTGAGATGTTTTTGTTGTTGTTGCTGTGCTTTTTCATTATGCGACGACGACGACTTCTTAAAGCTTTACAATATACTCGTACTCGTTCAAACGAACTTAAAAAACAAATGTGGGAGTATAGCAGGATTTCCTTAAACACAGTTTTCCAAGCATATACGTTTAATAGGACTAAGAAAGTAGAATGTTGTTTAAATGGCGCATCAATGAGCAGCATAAGGATGGGGACAATAGTCGACTATATACATACATACATACATTTAGGACTTGGATTAATGTTTACTATAGTAAGTTCTATGATTGAACATAGGAAATTGATTGAAAGGGATATTTTTTGATAGATTCGAGTTCTTGTTTCCTAATGAAGACAAATAATAATGGAAGAATTTAGCTACTCTCTCTGTTTCTATAGTATATAGGACTACAAGTATATTTAAGTTAAGTTATCGAATAAAGACGAAACGGAAATGACAGTCAATTCATTGTATACATCGTATAGCCAACGAAACGAGAAAAACCCTTAATTTCTTCTGAATAAATGATATGTTTTACAAATCAGATTTGCTTTCAAGTTTTCATCAAGAAGATCAATCATTTAATTTTATTAAAGGCATAATACTCCAAAGCTGAATGTACTGTATGTATATAAGAATTTAAATGAATCGAAATTACGAAGATATTACGTAGATGAATTTGTGTTTTTTTTTTGAATAAAAATGTTTGCATACAAACAAGACAAGGAAAGAGTCATGGAGGCGAAGGGAAGGACCTCTTGTTTGTGGCAGACAAGAAATCTGACCTTCTGCTCAAAGGTAAAAAAGACGTGTTGAGGTATGGTCTCGGAACCGTAAAGGTTAAGAGGCATGAAGGCAAAGGGGAGTCAAAAGCTGCAAGTGGTGCAAATAAACCTGCACCACGCTAAAGCAGCAACGTACGACCTTACGCTCTACATGTCTCACGAGAACGTGGATGTGGCCTTGATCCAGGAACCATGGTTAGGCAAAAACCGAATCCGTGGGTTGAGGTCAAAGCACTACAACCTTTTCCACTCCACGTCAGATGTAAGTAATATTAGAAGTTGCATCCTAGTGAAAAAATCAATTAACGCTTTCTTCCTATCTAGGTACAGCAACAAGGACAACACGGCAATCAGCGTCGAATCAAATGAAGGAAACTTCATTCTAGCGTCGACGTACATGCCGTATGAGGAGGAGAGCCCACCATCAAAAACTGTCCGTGATCTTGTGGTCCATGCCACAGCAAGCGGCACACCTTTGGTGGTAGGATGTGATGCCAACGCTCACCACACTCAATGGGGCTCAAAGGATATCAACAAAAGGGGTGAGTCAATTTTTGAATATATTCTCTGTTCTAATTTATCGATATGTAATAGGGGCAATCACCCTACTTTTCGAAACAAAAACAGGGAGGAAATCATAGATTTGACCCTTATTAGCAATAATAGTAAAATTTCAGTTGAAGACTGGAGAGTCTCACCTAAAGAATCTTTTTCGGATCACTTTAGGATACTCTTCTCTATAGACAGGAACTTTACTGAAAAGAAACCTTACAGGAACCCAACTAGAACGAATTGGACAGAGTACGAAAAATGGCTGAAAGACTGTATTGATCCACCAGAGGACAATACAAGTCTAAGTACTTCAACCATTGACACTGTTGTCCAAAACTTGTCTAGCAAAATGAGAATGTCTTTTGAAAAACACTGCCCTTTATCTCGTTCTAATAACCCCACTAACCCACCCTGGTGGAATGGGGTACTGAAGAAACGTAGAACAGAGGTTAGAAAACTTTTCAATAAAGCTAAACTGAGTAAATTAGACGAGGACTTAAAGTCTTATAGAGCCGCACTTAACACTTACACCAAAGAGTTAAGGAAGGCCAAAAAGGATTCGTGGGCTAAACATTGTGAATCCATTGAAAAAACAAGCGAGGCGGCAAGGCTCCGTAGAACCCTGGCCCTTAATCCCACGATCCCGGGGTACATTAAACACCCTGATGGATCATGGTCGAACTCGAGCCTGGAAACGCTTGAACTCTTCATGGAAACTCATTTCCCCGGTTGTAAAAACCCAGAAAGTTCGGATTGCTTGCAATCGAACACGCTGGATTTTACTCACACGGAATCAAAGTTAGAACTAAATCAGGTTATTACTGAGCAGAAGATTATTTGGGCAATAAACTCGTTCAAACCCTATAAATCAGCGGGACCAGACGAGATTTTTCCAGCTCTTCTCCAAAATGCTCTCAAAGTAATAACTCCGTGGCTTAGGGTAATCTTCATAAGTTGTATCAAACTTAGATACGTCCCTAATAGCTGGAAAAAGGTTAAGGTAGTCTTTATCCCAAAAGCAGGGAAACCGACTCACTCGACCGCTCAGGATTATAGACCAATAAGTCTCTCTTCGTTTCTCCTTAAGACACTAGAGAGGATAATTGATCTACATGTTCGAGAACTTCTCAACGAAAACAACTTGTGCAACTACCAACACGCTTACCTTAAAGGTAAATCAGTGGAGACTGCTTTGCATGAAGTAGTTTCACATATTGAGAAAAGTCTTGAACAGAAAGAATATACCCTGGCAGCATTTCTTGATATCGAGGGTGCGTTTAATAACGTTAAAACGGAATCGATCAAGACTGCCTTAGTTGAAGTTGGGGTTGAATCTGTCATTGTCGATTGGATCTTCACCATGTTAAATGGCAGAATTATCAACTCTCAAATAGGAGTTAGTACTATTGAGAAAACAGTTACTAGAGGCACACCACAGGGAGGAGTCATCTCACCCCTGCTCTGGATCCTCGTAGTCAACAAAATTCTCACAAAGTTCAAAGATCAGGGCATTAAAATAGTAGCATATGCAGATGACATAGTGGTTTTGGTATCAGGCAAGTTTCTTACCATCATCGAAAACATTATGGAAAATGCATTAAAGGATTTATCTTCTTGGGCAACTAAGAACGGTCTCGGGGTCAACCCCACCAAGACAGAGCTAGTTTTGTTCACGAAGAAAAGCAAACTGGAGGGCTTCAACCCTCCCAAACTAAATGGCATTCCTCTAAAACCTTCTAAGGAAGCTAAATTTCTAGGAGTAATCCTTGACTCCAAGCTTACATGGAAGCGTAATACGGAGGAAAGAATGAAAAAAGCACTATGTGCATTCTACACATGCAAAAAGACCTTCGGTGTACGTTGGGGTATGCGACCGCAAGTCATCCAATGGATGTACACAGCGATAGTCAGACCCATTCTTACCTATGGATCTATTGTATGGTGGAAAGCGGTGGAAAAATCAAGCTATCTCAAGAACCTGAATAAGGTACAGAGACTAGCCTGTGTAGGAATAACAGGGGCTCAAAGATCCACACCACAAGCTGGATTGGAAATGATCTTGGACCTCCCGGCTCTGGATGAGTTCATAAAGTGCACGGCAGCCAAAACTGCAATTCGTTTAAGAGAACTGAGCTTTTGGAGGCACAGCACTTATGGCCACGGGTCAATCTTACAAAGATATGACACGATTCCAGGACTGAGAGAGACCACCGATTACATCCCCCCTTTACTGGATTTCGACAGGAAATTTTCTATTTTAATACCAGAAAGACAGGGTTGGGATCCTAATTCACTTATAAGTAAACAGGGTATCCCTTTCTACACTGATGGTTCAAAAATGGAATCAGGAACAGGTGCTGGAGTGTTTTGCCAATCTCTGAACATCAGAGCGTCATATACACTCCCGGCTGACTGTAGTGTCTTTCAGGCCGAGATCTTTGCCATTGCAAAAGCAGCTGAATTGGCACACCAAGAAAATCTAAGCTCTTCGGAGATTACTTTTTTCGTGGACAGCCAGGCTGCTATCAAAGCCTTAGCCAGTGAGACCATAAGATCAAAAGCAGTTTTAAACTGTAGGAAGAAATTAAACAAAATCTGCCACACTAACCAGGTAAAGCTCTGCTGGGTTCCCGGACATAGCAATATAGAAGGGAATGATATAGTAGATGAACTAGCCAGGAAAGGGTCAGAAGCAGACATAAGTAGTAGCGACCACTCAGTTGGGGGACCCCTCGTCCCGATTGGGGTACTCAAGAGGAAGATAGACCTTAAGCTAAAAGAGAAAATCAACATCTCCTGGAAATCCAGGGATGATTGTGTAATCTCTAGAAGTTTATGGCCTAACACAAATGAAAAGGAAACTCGGTATATTCTATCGCTGAGTAAAAAGAATATTAAAATCTTGACAGGTGTACTAACAGGTCATTGCGCCATTGGCACAATGGCTAACAGAATAGGTGCATTTGCACCCGATTTTTGTAGGAGCTGTCAGGATGAGGAGGAAATGGAAACCATTAAACACCTGCTCTGCGACTGTCCGAATCTCCAAACCAGCCGACTCCGTCATTTCGGAAACAGGTTTGTTGGAGAACTGGATGATCTAGCACAGGTTTCAATGGCAAGCATGAGGAAATTTATAGATAGCACAGGTTGGTTCGTTAACGAGCCAGTCTACGCTAATCGACAGATTTGAGGAGCATCGATGCTAAATTTTTACTTTTACAGGGGATCACAATGGACCAATAGGCCCCCGTGTACGCAACAGCTTCATGCTGTGCACACCCCTTGCAACCTAACCTAACCTAACCTTGCATACAAACATATTTATATCATATTTATGTACATGCTGAGAATGCTGTCACCATTGGGAAAATAATACAAAAAGTACAAACAATAGTCCTTTGGATTGGTCTAAGACTTTAAGTTGAACTATATACAGAATAATAGTTTCCTAGAATAGTACAAAGGATTAGGATGTCGCTAAATTAAAAGGCATAACATTCTTTTAGTGGAAAGCAAAATAATTCCACTGAAATAGCTTTATATTACTATTTGTCGATAAGGCGTCACTTACATAATATAAAAAAAATCGTATGAATTGAAATAAGTTAAGAAAACTATCACTTACTAACTAACACTAACTTGTAGGTTTTTATATTAATGCGGAGTTAATTTCGATGTTTTGTACTAAATGAAACACATTTACTTACTTTTTAACTTAGTATATATTTTAGTAATAAAATTCTAGTTCCTATAAACAGCTTTTATTAACTTCCCATAGGAAGTTATTGTAATGGGTCTGATTTGTCAAATTGAAAATTTTAACATTTCTCGACGTTTCAAGCCCCCTAGAGCCGAAATAAAAGATTTTTAGAACGTACGTTCGAGACCATAGCTCAAGAACCAGAAGAGATATCGACTTCAAATAACTTTTGTTATACAGATAATAATGCAGTAAGTTTCAGAAAGGGCTTTCAAGAAAATTGCGTGGGTGGTTTTTTTTACCATAGCAGTTTAAAAAAGGTGAACATTTTGGTTAACCCTAAATTCTCAAGAATTAATAACGTTAGAGACTTGAATTAAATTTTTATTATATATTGTAACGTGATACCAAACAAGTATATTTTTAGTAAAAAATCCAATTAAACTTAAAACAAATATTTGTCACCTCGAAAATTTTACGAATAAAAAATAACTTTATCTCCAAAACAATTTTGTATAACGAAGAATAACGTTTCCAACATCTGGTAAAATTTTGAGAAAAATCGAATTGACAGTTTTTTTTTATAAAAAATGAAAACCTAAAACAAAAAATTAATACAATTTAGTAAAAATTGATTTTCGACTCAAATAACTTTTCAAAAATTAGAAACATTGGCCTTAAACTAATTTTATTTTTTAAAAAATATTATTTTCAACATTCAGTAATATTTTGAGAAAATTCGAATTGACAGTTTTTTTTACAAAAAATAAAAAACCTATAAAAAATTTAACAAATGTTGGCAAACATTGATTTTCGACTTAAATATCTTTTCAAAACTTTTAGATATTGGTTTTAAACTAAATTTATCTTATATATTTATTGTTTTCAACATTCAGTAAAATTTTGTCAAAAATCAGTATGACAATTTTCTTACAAAAAATAAAAACCTAAAAAAAAATGAATAAAAGTTGGTAAAAATAGATTTTCGACCTAATTATTTATTTAGAATTAAAAATATTGGCTTCAAACTAATTTTACTCACAGAAAATATAATTTTTGCCATTCAGTAAATTTTGTATTAAAATCCAACGGTCTGTTTTTTCATACAAAATATAAAATCTACAAAAAATAGTACGCAAATTTGGTAAAAAGTGATCTTCGGTTCTCGATATCTCGTGAAAAATAGAAGCTATTGACTTCAAATTCATTTCATTTATCCAATTTCTATTTGTTTATTTAAGAAATGCTACTAAAATTGATAAAAATTGGTTTTCGACTAAAAATCTCGTTAACAAAAATAGATTTTGAAATGAAACTATTTCATCGGGAGCGGCTCGAAATGCTGTATTTTAAAATACTGTATGGTTAAAATTCTGTATCATACTGTATGATACTGTATATTCATAATATTGTATGGTTAATATACTGTATCTCAAAATGCTGTGTTATCAAAATACTGTATCTGATAATACTGTATCTCAAAATTCTTCTTCTCAAAATGCTGTATGAGCAAAACATTATCTAAAAATACTGTATTTTTGCAAGATTCCGCTCTTAAGCTTCCATTATAGAGAATAACAAAAGCAGAACTCGATTTATGTATGTACATAATGTACCTACATTATATCATTTATTGCAACTCCAAATTTCACTTAATTCTTAAATTTGCATTAGGTTTTAAATATCAACGAAATGAACGAACACGTGGAAGTTTTGAGAGATCAATAAGTTCTGTGTAATTGTTTATGGAATTGTTGATTGTGGTAACAACAATTCATATACAACTGTGAGAGAAATAACAATTAATGAGAAGAAAATGGGAAGAGAAAATAAGACGAAGATACCATTTATTTGTTTTTTTTTTTTAATTAATTCAAAGACGAATTATCATATGTTATTGTTCAAGGGAAGTATATTAGAACATTATGCCAATGAAAAAATATAATGATGTATTCTTTATAAAAGTAATCTGTTTTTAAAATTCTGTATTTCAACATGCTGTAAATAGGCTGACAAATACAAATCGTTTCGATAATGTAAAAAAGTGCGCACTTTTTTACATTATCAAAACGATTTTTATTTGTCAGCCTATTTACAGCATTTTGAAATACAGAATTTTGGTATACAGAATTTTAAGATACAGAATTTTGAGCTACAGTATTTTGATCATACAGTATTTTGTACATACAGTATTTTGAAATACAGTATTTTGAGATACAGTATTTTAAATACAGTATTATGAGCCATACAGGATTTCGAACCCAACCCATTTCATCATATGCAAAATGTTGTTGGTGATTTTTAAATTTTTAAGAATAATTTAACTGATAACTTTTTTAACAAAACACGAAAACCTGCAAACCTTTTAAGCATGACAAATCGACAGACGGAATGGGAAGCTATCAGTGTGGGTCGCATCCCAGCCTCTTTTTTTATTCAATTTAAAATAACATGATTGTTAAGCCAGTTTCCGTAGGTCTTATGTCCATACGTTGGCATTCTCAAGAACGAGTGGACTAATTTTTGTATTACAGCAATTAAAAAAAAAAAGGCTGAAATGCAACCAACACTAACAAGTTCCCATTGGTGCCCGCTAAAAATGTTCAAATAGTGTTTTTTGAAACCAGTCAATTTTATTATAAAACAACTTGGAAATCAGTATCTTTTTTATCCTCAAGAAATTAAATTTGTAGTACTTTTTAATTAATTTTGTTTCAGATTTTTATTTTACCCTCAAATGATAGTAGCTTTACAAAACAATAATAGCAAAATTTCTTATAAAATAAAGAAAGTTTAACGTCAATAATTTTTTTTTTGTTATCAAGATACTTGAGTCAAAAATCAATTTTTACCATTTCTAAGCTGTTTATTGCAGGTTTTCGTTTTTTGTAAAGAACTGTCAATCGATTTTTGTTTTAAATTAAATAAATTTCAACAACAATATTTTGTGCAGAATCAAACAATTTTGAAGTTAATACTCTCGATTGTTTTAGAGATATTTTAGTCGAAAATAATTTTTTTTGAAGCTTTTGATTGAAAGTATCAACAATATCTTTTATAAGGTAAAAATATTCGAGCTTAAGATCAATTTTTACCAATTTTTTAGTAGTAATTTGTTTAGGTTTTTATTTTTGAAAAAAAAAACTGTAAATTCGACTTTTCTTAAAAATCTTTGCTTTAAGTTCTAGGGATCTTCAGTTTGTGGAATTTTACAATTCCACAAACTGCACTGATTACGATAACTTCATATGCGAAATTAAGTAATTAAAAATTTGGTTGACACCAAAAAGTAATTCTATCGACTGAAAATAAATTAATTTACGAATTAAAAAAAAAATCAACTTGCCTTTAACGTATTTAACATATGTTAAGTTTTTATTAGAAAATTCAATAAGCATGATTATTGTATTCGATTTTTAAGCTAGAAAATACAATTTTTTGTTAGCTTTAGGTCGAATTCTACTTCAACCTTTTATAATTTGATTTAAAAACTTGTCTTAGTCAAAGTAGTTTTTTTTTCAATAAAACACGTGACGATTTCGCAAATCTACAATCAATTAATATTCCGTTTAAAAATTTTTAGTATTTTACTATTTTTAACTTCCCATAGGAAGTTATTGTAATGGGTCCGATTTGTCAAATTGAAAATTTTGACATTTTTCTCGACGTTTCAAGGTCCATAGAGTGGAAACAAAAGATTTTTAGAAAGATGTCTGTGCGTGCGTGTGTACGTACGTTCGTACGTCCGTATGTCCGTACGTTCGCGACGTTTTTTTCGTCGTGCATAGCTCAAGAACCAGAAGAGATATCGACTTCAAATAAATTTTGTTATACAGATAATAAGGCAGAAAGATGCAGAAAGGGCTCTCAAGAAAATTGCGTGGGTGGTTTTTTTTTACCATAGAAGTTTAAAAAAAAGGTGAACATTTTGGTTACACCAAATATCTCATGAACCAATGACTCTAGAGACTTAAATTAAATTTTATATCATAGATTGTAACGTGATACAAAACAATTTTATTTTTGGAAAAAATCTAATTAACGGTTTTTTTTTATAAATCAAAAAAACTGAAAAAAAATATTTGTCACCTCGAAAATTTTACGACTTAAATATGATTTTATCTCCAAAACAATTTTGTGCAACGAAGAATAATGTTTTTGACATCTGATAAAATTTTGAGAAAAATCTAATTCACAGTTTTTTTTTATAAAAAATAAAATCCTAAAAAAAACATTACCTACTCATAGTTGGTAAAAATTGAATTTCGACTCAAATATCTTTTCAAAAACTTGAGATTAAGGCTTCAAACTTTTTTTATCTTATAAGAAATATTATTTTCAAAATTCTGAAAAATGTTGAGAAAAATCGAATTGACAGTTTAAAAAAAATAAAAACCTTAAAAAAAATAATAAAAGTTAATAAAAATTCATTTTCGACTCAAATTTCTTTTCAAAACATTAAGATATTGGCTTTAAACTACATTTATCTTTGAAAAAATATTGTTGTCAACATTCAGTAAAGTTTTGAAAAAAAATCGAATTGACAGTTTTTTTA
Source organism: Eupeodes latifasciatus (assembly GCA_920104205.1). NCBI lineage: Eukaryota > Metazoa > Arthropoda > Insecta > Diptera > Syrphidae > Eupeodes > Eupeodes latifasciatus. The sequence continues at coordinate 30,760,515 of OV049925.1, forward strand.
CAAAAAAATTAAAAACCGAAAAAAAAATTTAACACAAGTAAAGTAGTAAAATTTAAAAAAAAAATCGAATTGACAGTTTTTTTTTACAAAAAATTAAAAACGGAAAAAAAAATTTAACAACAATTGTTAAAAATTGATTTTTGACTCAAATATCATTTCAAAAATTTGAGATAATGGCTTCTTACTAATTTTAGCTTATAAGAAATATTGTTTTCAACAATAGGAAAAATTTTGAGAAAAATCTAATTCACAGTTTTTTTACAAAAAATAAAAACCTAAACAAATTTATAAAAGTTGGTAAAACTTGTTTTTCAACGTAAATATCTTTTCAAAAATTTGAGGCATTGGCTTCAAATTAATTTTATCTTTTAAGAAATATTGTTTTCAACATTCTATAGAATTACAGTTTTTTTTACAAAAAATAAAAACCTAAAAAAAACAATACTAAAACTTGTAAAAATTTACTTTCGACTCGATAGCTTTTCAAAAATTAAAAATATAGGCTTCAAACTTATTTTATTTCACAGAAAATATTGTTTTCGATATTCAATAATTTTTTAATAAAAATCCAACAGTCCGTTTTTCATAAAAAAATAAAATCTACCAAAAATAGTACGCAAATTTGGTAAAAATTGATACAATATAGACAAACTTTTAAGCAAGACAAATCGACAGACGGGATGGGAAGTTATCAGTGTGGGTCGCATCCCAGCTTCTTTTTTTTTTTAAATCATCATTACTTGTAAATCTTATCTGCCATTGAACCTTTAAATAATGCTGAATCAATTATGCTCAAAGTTCTTAGCACAAAAACGCCCATTACAAATTCTTAGTTTTAATATAGGTATATTAACAAAAAAGTGTTGAAAAGGAGTATTTCTGGAATATATTAAAAAAACTCTAAGCACATATTTCTAAAATCGGAGTTTAGATTAGGAATCAGCACTGATTTTTCAAAAAGATAAAGTTTCAAGGTTTATCAAAACTTCAGATGGAGTCAAATGAAGACTCATAGTCATAAGTAATCGCATAACTAATGAGAAATTACGAAAAGTAAGGAAGATTCAAAAGGTATATATTTATTTAATTATCAAGTCAATTGCTTGAAATTGGTTGAATAGCTAACATTATTTTTTCTAAAAAATGCAAGTAGAATATGTAAGAATTAATACCAAATTTTATAACAAAATTAATTATTTTCCGATAAAGTTCTTAATTGTTTTATATTTTCATCATTGTTTTAAAAGTAGTTATGCTTCTATTTGGAATGGTCTCAAAATTAATGCACGATAATACTTTAAAATTTATCCCTGATAAACATTATTTGCACACAGGAATGGTTGCGAGTTTCAAGTCACTAGGCCCTAATTCTCAATGGACTATTGCACCACCTACTTTATTTATTTATTTTATACAAATCTATATATATTATAAAAATCTAAAATACAACTGTTTTTAAGTTAAGTAGTCGAACAATTTATTTTATACAGATGTTTTCATAAAATTCCTGACAAAAAAATAACCAATACTTAAAAAAAAAAAATTTGCTGAAAAAGATTCCGAATCGAGTGATGGAAAAATATGTGAAACATTTTTAAAAAAAGAACAAAATGTGCTGCAACTTTTATATAATAGCAACATATGTACAATTTTATATAGAATACCTTATAGAGTACCTTATAGAGGATTTATTTTTTCAATTTTCAATATTTTACAGGAAATACGTTGAAATTAGAAAAAAGAAACAAAATGATTTATGAGTTTGATCAACTACTCCAAATATTATTTGAAGTAATGCAATACGTTCTCCCAATTGTTCTTAATTAACTTAATATTGAGATGACTCTGATAAAAAAAGTAAAAAATCATTCTAATTGGAAATTCCCTTCAAACTCTGTTTCAGAAAAACGTTTTTCCTAAATTAAATTGTTATCAAAATCATATTGACATTTCAGCGTGTAATTTATTAGATACTACATATACATGTATACTCCATATATATACCTACAACTCTTTATCACACCTCTCATTTCTGTTTCTTAATCTATTTTCTAAAAACTTAAATAATTTTAAAACTTATAATGCTTATAAAAAATATAAAAAACCAATACCTCATTACTTTAACGAAAAATAAGGATTTTGTGGAAAGAAAACAGTTTTCCCTACATTACTTTTTCGTTTACTTTTAAAATCCAGCTAAGCTGTTGCTTATGTCCTCAAATCATAATATTTTTGTATTTTAATAATAATTCAATTTCTTGGGTTTTCAAAGTTTTTTCCTCTTATTTAACTTTGCTTAAACATAAAAAAGTACCAGAGGCAAAATAAAAAAAAAATTGTTTGTATTTCATTGAAAAAAAAAATTATTTTAATATAGACGTCAAAGAACGCTTTAACGATATTTTTTTGATATTCATATGTACAATGTAAATGTTCTTAGGAGTCAAGAATAGGGTATATCATAAATACTCGCAATTGATTAACTTCCTGTAATCATTGGACGTAAGCTATCCTAAACTAGAAACTTTTTATTCAATTTGAAACTAATTTCAAATAAATTAACTTTTCTTCATAAATACAGATGCCTAGGTAAATATTGATTTTTGCAATAAAAAAATAATATGTCTAACTATATAACAGTAAGCACTAACTAATATTGAAAGAGCTTTTATAAATTAATCTCATTGTAGATCCATTGTTTATTTAGTGCTTAACAATGTATATATTTAAAGTTTTCCGTATTCCATAAGTAAACAGATTCGAAATTCCTAACTCTATAAGAAATAAGAAAACACCAAGAAAAAAAAATCTTATCTATACAAAAGATGCAGTTATTTGCTTATGAGAATTGCATCAAGAAAATGAAAATGAATTTATTGTAAATATAAATTCAGTTTAATTGAAGTTCTTGTGTTTTTAAACAAATGTGTAAATATTTTAAATCAATTTGAGTTCTGAGGGTTTTAGAACCCCACTAAAGCAATTAAACTATAAAATAAATGAGGGATGTACCACTATTTTTCTTATTTCATTGCATTATTAATTTTTCTAGCGTTTTTCTCGTGTGGAACATAAATCCATACACTTGAATGAATGGCCTTGACATAATAAAAGTTGATAATTTTAAAGTAGACATACAATTTAAGTCTTTGAAATAGATACAATGCAAAGCCACCCACCAAATAATTATCATTTTGTTTTTAATTTTTACTTACGTGTGCTGTCATACTGGATGCCTTTAAATTCTTCAAAACACGGCAAAATGGCCAAAATACCTGGAGGTGTTCTTGGCCAACATAGAACTGAATCAAAAGATATCGGACATCCAAGTGCCTGTAAGATACAAAAAAAAGCAATGAAAAATTAAAAACTAATGAAATAAACTCCTTAAGTCTAGCGTTTTGTTATTTCATCTGCCACAAAAGTAATTTTTTCTAAATGAACATTTCAAAAACAGTTTTGCTAATCAAATCATAATACCCCTACAAAAGCGAAAGCCAGACCAGACCAGGCCAAACCAGACAAACACGCCATGCGATTATTAATATTATTCTACAAAAGATGAACCACTATGGGATACAGTCACATAGTAACGACCACCTCTCGTGTAATGACTGCCAGACAAAAAGGAGAAAGGACTTCCTTGCGCTTGTTCAATTCCTCGAGTTTCATATTTATATACTCGTACATAGTAACGGGGAGACAATGTTCCCCTAGAATCATAACTCAATTTGTCGTTTTCACAACTGTGTGTGCCCAAGCCAGGAGCGTTCTCCAATCTTCATTCTTCGTTCCATAAATCCACACACTGCTTGCCTTGCACATGTCCGTCCAATCCCTCATCTTGTCTATCCTTGCTTGGCTCGCATGGCAACCCACTACCCTGCCCTTACCAACTCTATACCTACATAATTGGAACTTTTGAGGGAAATTGTTTTGAAAAATATTATTTACCCGGAAGCGGTTAAATTTTTGCTTAATCAAAGACCATGGAAAAGAGTGAAGTGAAGTTATATTATGAAAGTTTTTGAAGCTTTGTACAGGTATTTTTCTGCTATTTACACTAAAATTTAAAACTATATAGACGTCCGTTAAAGTTTTGAGAAAGTTTGTTTAATTAATTTTTCTGAATAAATTTTACCTTTGAAAAGGTTAAATTTAGAATAGGTTTATAAATATTTTCAAATTATATTCTCTTTAAGGAAAATACTAAATATACATAAATATTTTTGGTCGGTCCATTAATTAAGGTTAAATGATCGTTTGGTTTGTTTTTGTATATTTTATAAGCCCTTTGTTGTCTTTCACCTGACAAACGCTGCGCCTCCGCATCGTTGAATTTAATATTTATTAAATTAATGAAACTATGTTTTCAGCAGTGAACTTATCTTGTTATAGTTTTCTTTTGTCGAGATAAAGAGCTTTTACCTTTTTTCGTTACTGTAAGATTTCAGAGAATGGAGATTTTCAAAAAAAAGTAGATTTGGCAGTACAGTTCGTCGTCGTCACGATAAGTTGTCTGTGTCTTTGAGATTTAATTAAGCATTGATACATTTACGCATTCTTAAATAATGTATATGAGCTTTAGCAGTAAATGAAAAGTTGGTTTGGTTTCTTGTATATTCCCGAGACATAATTTAAATCATCTTACTTAGGGTATCACCTCCGTTGGCCAAATTTGAAATAGATTTACATGTATCGTCAAATCGCATTTCGGGCTTTACGGTTATATGTAAAAAAGCAGAAATATAATTTTTGAATAAGCCCAATTTATTCATTTATCCTTAATTCCGAAACCAGAGTTAACATAGGCATCAATAGTGAAAGCTTTATCAATCAAATGTTGGCACCGCCAAGTGAAAAAAGACCAACTTTCAAAACTTGGTCTTATTGCGCTTTACAAAAGTGAAATAAGACCAATTTTCAGCTGTTGGTTATATTGCTCTCTGACAAAGTTAAATAAGGCTAAACTCATTTAAGAAATGAGACCAACTTAGTTTTACGGTGCTTACTGCTTGGGCACACTATAGGATTTGGGGGATACGTGCAAGAATTGGCGCAAGATTGTCATCGTTGATCTTCACGGACAGCGATTAGCGAGCAAAAATGGAGTGAAGTACGTCGGTATCTGGTTAGATCAGTATTTATATTTCGACAGACATATAAATGCTGCTCTGACCAGGGCAAGAGGAGCCTACGCTCTGAAGAAACGGCTGTTTTACAGCAGTCGGCTTGACCCCAGAGTGAAGGTAATTTGCTACATGACCCTCATACGGCCGATGATCGTTTATTTTTGTCCTGTGTAGTTCAACGTTACCCCTTCAAAGATGGAGAAGTTGCGGGTGTTCGAGCGGCAGTGTTTACGACGCTGTACCGGCTTATATCAAACAGCCGAATCTTCTTAGGTGCATTACTATTCCAACGAGGTCCTATACAACGGGGTTCGAATCAACAGAATTGACAATTTTGTGATAAAACTCGTTCGAGGTCACATTGCACGAGCTATGTCCTTGACCAACAATTTAATTTTCGGGGCGTTCTATCCGAATGACGAGTATTTTGAGAGTGCACGCTTGAGCGGCTTCATTTCACCAGAGGCATTCCTCTTTTTAGACAGATGCGGTCTGATACAGGATAGATTGGCAGTTCCGCTAATCTAACGTGGATAGGTGGCTCCTGTACAATCGGGACGTCATGGCATAAGGCGTAGCAGAGCTCCTTCGATCTTCCGCACGAACTGAACCAGTTTTGGTGGCTTCAATCGGGACTTGGTTAAGACTTGGCCGGCTTACATACTTGTTTTATAGTTTAAGGGTTTAGTTTTAAGTAGAATAGGCATAGTGGCACAAAAAAAAAAATACAAAAAAAAAAAAACAAAAAAAAACCAAAAGAAATATAAAAAAATTAATTAAAAATAAAATTAAAAAAAAAAAAACAAAAAACATGGAATAAGAAGAAAAGGACAACAAAATATGAAAAACAAAAAATGTTAGATAGTTAGGTTTGCTGCTGTGGTTGTTCCAGTTTTAAGTACTTTATAGGTAGAATAGGTAAAGTTTAAGTTTTATTTTAAGGACCTTATTTTAAGTAGTTTTTAAGTAAAAATGAAAAAAGATATTGAATTTAGTTTTTTTTCTTAATTTTCTAATAAATAAAAAATAAATAAAATGAATTACAGTAACATAGATCTTAGGACCGAAAGGGATTAGAATTAAGTATTATTGTTTAACTTAGAGTGTCCGTATGAGACCAGTAAGTTAGTTGTAGGTTATGGTTAATTATTCTAGTTTTATGAATTTTTGTCTAGCTTTAAGATAGTTTTAAGAACTAATGAATAAAAATGAATTAAAAAAAAGTGCGTTGGACTGTCATGCAAGAGGTCTTGGGTTCGATCCCTGTCTGTGCCACCTAAAATTTTTGTTCGCGGGTACTGCCTCTTGCGAGGAATTGACAAATTCTCCAAGAGTAATTCTTGTCATGAAAAGTGCTTTCTCAAATTAGTCGTTCGGATTCGGCATATAAACTGTAGGTCCCCTCCATCCCTATTATTATTTTTGAGTATGCAGAAATATGTTCGTATCTTCGCCCGCAGACAAAAGACATACCTTGCCACACTGTTATAAACAACATTAAGCTTCCTTTTGTCCCTGAAATCATAATTACTAAAAATTTCACAACCGTATAGTAATAGAGGAATGAGAAGTAATTTAGCTAGTATCATTCTTGTTTTAATTGGGGTAATTTTTTGGGTGGTCCATAACATTCGTAAGCCTCCATACACTCTTCCAATTGTCGTATTTATGTGATTATTCCAGGTAAGGTTTCTGTTAAATACTACTCCTAGGTTTTTCGCAGATTCAACAAACTGAACTGGAATATTGTTAAGCAGTATTGGAGGAAAATACGTAGTTTCTAATGGGTTTCTGGAAATAATAAGAAATTTTGCTTTGGTTGGGTTTAAACATAGCCCATTAGATTGAGACCAGTGTAGGACCTTATTTAGTTCTTCTTTTATCTCATAACCTCCGTTTTTAAATAAGACCTAGAGAACAGCTATATGGAATATGAACGTCGTCAGCATACATATGAAATGACGAGTTGAATCCTAGAGATGGCAGTTTATTTATATACCCTTGAATTGAAACTTCAGGTTATTTTAATATTTTGTATAATAATGTTGTCAAAAATGAATACAAATGCTAAAAATTTGATGTCACAATTTACAAGACTAAGCGTTTTTGAGTCGTGAAGCACACGTAGCCTGTCGCAGGCTGTCATTTGGCTGACTTCTATAGTTATTTATTATACCTTCTTCTTTTACATGAATTTACTTAGTTGATTTGACTTATAAAAATACCCTTATCGGAAGACAATGGGCTAGACAAAAACATGAATAAGTTTCCAATTTTCAAGGACACCAATTGCCACACTGCATACATTTTTCTTTAATAATTGTTTTTTAATTGGTAAAGTTAGAACAAATAGTTTTCATTTACTCGAATTTAAAACAGCAATTTATGTGGTAAAACATAGGTATTTCAATTCAAAACAGCTACATTGAATTCGCTGGAAAAAGTTGGCTTAATTTAAATTATTAATTCATGTGTCCTAAATATGCATAACCAATGGATTGTTTTTTAATAGTTTTAGAATTTAGAATGCAATAAAATACCAATAAAAAAGGACAAACAAACACATGCAAATATTTATAATATTAAATGAATATTTTGTACTAACCAGCTCTTGATGTGTACAATACATAAATTCCAAGCTGAGTTAAATGGCCAAATTAGTTTTTTAGTGGGTAACCTTTTTTGCTATAGCATCATCAAATCAAAAGTAATTATATTGCTATAGGCTTATGAAAACATACAAAATATACCTAAGCCTGAAGTGCAAAAAACTAGCAACGGTTTCAATTTTGTTGGATTATATATATAATATATAATACATAAAACAGGCATGTTTGCTTTTGCCAAATTTTATACTTTGGTGTCTTCGCCCTTTGCCTCTCGTTTTGCGTTGATGCGGTTGTGATCAATATTATACCTATGTACATAGGTAGACATCTAAACTTTAATTGAAAATGCATAATAAATGAAAATTTAAATGAAAAATGAAAACTACCTATAATGTACATGGAAGTCCCGTTGATGTTGTTGGTTTAAAATACCAGCGATATAAAATATACACTACATGTTCAGAGTGCACAGGAAGTAAAACAATAGCTATTGTGTACTTATTTATGTAATATTATATAGCGTTTTTAAGGTAGGATACCTTTTCGTGAAAGGGTTTTAAAATTGAAATAATAAATCATAAACTTACCAAGAGTATCTACTGAATTCTGTGTTACACAAAACACTGTGTTAAGGAAGTTGTGGTGAAGTGTGGCTTCATCAAAACATAGAAATATCTTGTAGAGTTTTGGCGTTTTATTAGATGTCTATATATGTATGTCTAATAACAAAAACTAGTATTTGAACATCTGAAGCTAAATTCATTCGAGCCATAAACAGTGAATAAGCTTTTAAGTAGACTTCAGTGAAATGGTTATACAAAATATTTAAAATTTTAAACAAATGCAAAAAGAAACTTTGACTTGAATGTTGCAGACTTTAGTTAAATATTGTTAATAAAATTAAATCTTCTGAATAACTCAATATATCTCGCATAGATCGGAACTCAGTACCAAAAGTTTTTGAATTTAGTAAATAAATCTCTGTAATTTTGGGATTTAAAGATTCTATTTTTCCAGATAAGTTACTCCTAGATTCATATAAATTACGGAAATTTTCATTTTTGTTAAAAAAATCTTACATAATTTTTTTTCGGGTTTCTGTTAAAGTTACTGGCAAAAATTGATAAACATTTTTTATTCGATTACGAAGGTTGACAACAAAAATAACATTTTTATGAAAGCCCTCTATTTGAAGACTCTTCCAAAAAATAATAACAACTTAAAAACTACTCTTCAAAAAGTTTAATGTGCCGAATTTCTCGACCGAAAATGATTTAAAAATCAGATTATACTTTTTAAAACTTTAGTTCTTATGCTTTGATATAATTATTAACTTCCCATAGGAAGTTATTGTAATCGGTCCGACGTTTCAAGGTCCCTAGAGTCGAAATAAAAGATCTTTAGAGAGATGTCTGTGCGTGCGTTTGTACGTTCGTTCGTACGTCCATACGTTCGCGACGTTTTTTTTTCGTCCATAGCTCCAGAACCAGTAGAGATATCGACTTCAAATAAATTTTGTTATACAGATAATAACGCAGAACTAATAACGGTAGAGAATTGAATTAAGTTTTATATTATATATTGTAACGCGATACCAAACAAATATATTTTTGAAAAAATTCCAATTAACGGTTCTTTTTTTTAAATCATAAAAACTGAAAAAAAAATATTCGTCACCTCGAAAATTTTATGAACAAAAAACGATTTTATTTCCAAAACAATTTTGACACGTTTTTGACATCTGGTAAAATTTTAAGAAAAATCGAATTGACAGTTTTTTTACAAGAAATAAAAGCCTAAACAACAAAATTATTAAAAGTTGGTAAAAATTAATTTTCTACTCAAATATCTTTTCAAAACTTTGAGATATTGGCTTTAGACTAATTTTATCTTTTAAGAAATATAGTTTTTTCTGAATTGACAGTTTTTTTACAAAAAATAAAAACCTAAAAAAATTTAATAAAAGTTGGTAAAATTTAATTTTCGACTCAAATATCTTTTTAAAAACTAAAAATATTGGCTTCAAACTAATTTTATCTTATAAGAAATATTGTTTTTGACATTCAATCAAATTTTTGTACTAATCCAACTGTCATTTTTTTTTCATAAAAATTGAAAACTAAAAAATAAAGTACACAAAATTTGTACAAATTGATGTTCTATTCCCAATATCTCGTAAATAAATGAGGTATTGACTTCCAAATTATTTTATTCTGTAATAAATTTTCTTACAAAAAACCAATCTGTATTTTGTTGTATAAGATGTAAAAACTTTCAAGAAATGGTATTAAAATTGGTTAAAAAAAAAATTGAAATCAAACTATTTCGTAATATTCAAAATATTGTTGGTAATTTTTAGCTCATTTTTTAGAAAAACTCAAGTGACAATTTTTTTTTTAAAATACGAAAACCTACAAAAAACTGATAAAAAATAATTTTCGGCTTCAAGATTTTGACTTCAAGTCACTTAGACGGGATGGGAAGTTATTGGTGTGGGTCGCATCCAAGCCTCTTTTTTAACTTCCCTTAGGAAGTTATTGTAATGGGTCCGATTTGTCAAATTGAAAATTTTGACATTTCTCTACGTTTCAAGGTCCCTAGAGTCGAAATAAAAGATTTTTACGTATACGTCTGTACGTTCGCAACGTTTTTTTCGTCGTCCATAGCTCAAGAACCAGAAGAAATATCGACTTAAAATAAATTTTGTTATAAAGATAATAAGGCAGAAAGATGCAGAAAGGGCTCTCAAGAAAATTGCCTAGGTGGTTTTTTTACCATAGCAGTTTAAAAAAAAGGTGAACATTTTGGTTAAACCTAAATATCTCATGAACCAATACGCTAGAGACTTGAATGAAATTTTATATTATATATTGTAACGTGATACAAAACAAGTATATTTTTTGAAAAAAAAATCCAATTAACGTTTTTTTTTTATAAATCGAAAAAAGTGAAAAAACAAAAATTTGTCACCTCGAAAATTTTACGACTAAAACATGATTTCATCTCCAAAAAAATGTTGTGCAACGAAAAATAATGTTTTTGACATCTGATAAAATTTTGAGAAAAATCTAATTGATAGTTTTTTTTTATAAAAAATAAAAACCTAAAAAAAAAACATTACTCAAAGTTGGTAAAAATTGAATTTCGACTCAAATATCTTTTCAAAAACTTGAGAAATTGGCTTTAAACTACTTTTATCTTTCAAAAATATTGTTGTCAACATTCGATAAAATTTTGAAAAAAATGGAATTGACAGTTTTTTTACCAAAAATAAAAACCTAAAAAAAAACAAAACTTGGTAAGAATTTACTTTCGACTCAAATAGCTTTTCAAAAATTAAAAATATTCGCTTCAAACTTATTTTATTTCACATTTTATAAAAATCCAACAATCCGTTTTTTCTTAAAAAAAGAAAATCTACAAAAAATAGTACGCACATTTGGTAAAAATTGATACATATAGACAAACTTTTAAGCAAGACAAATCGACAGACGAGATGGGAAGTTATCAGTGCATCCCAGCCTCTTTTCTTTTTTTAAGATCTTTTTCGACTATATTAAAATGAAGTTGCAGTTTATTTGAAGACCCTACCTTTGCGAAAATTTAAATTCCAAGTATCTCAAAACAAACAGATGGATACCATTATCATAACTACTTTACAATAACTTTTAAATTTAAATTAATAATTAAAAGTTATAAATAATAAAATATAATAAGTAAAATCTTTCGATCGAATTTCAAAGCTTTTAATTCTTTCAAAAATAGCCAACTTAAGATGTATTTCTCTGAACCTGAATAGCTATTGAATATTGATGAACAAAAAAAACACAGTTTCCATTTTATAGAAGCGCCACGGTCTCTTTTCAGAAACATAATATTGGTATCCTTTTTAATATTGCAGCACTGTTTGTTAAAGACGAGAGAAAATTATATTGAAGCAATTTTCCATCGCGTATACCTGCGAGAATATATGTGTATAGCCAGGCAGACTATGAAATATAACACCTCTACCTAGAACCACCACTGCACCGAGCTGTGATGGTTTGAAACATTTCGCAAATTTTAATTTTATCAGAATCGCAAGCGGAAAATTGAAAATTCTCTGCCAATATTGTAATTAGAATAAATTATTAAAAAAAGTAGCATCTCAAATACTGCTACATAGTTTGATGCTCTCCGCAAGTAAATTCATTTTCAGTCTCTCTAAAAATATTATATTTTGCATTATATAGTTATAGCAGCAAAGCAGAACATTATCATAGCATATAATATAATTTATGTAATTATATTTAAAGGTTGCAAAAACACTGCACACTGCACAGTTCCATGTGAAGGTATTATTATTATTTAATTATTAATGATCGTTTACCGGAAATAACATTCAAAATGGTGTAATGAAATTTTTTTGAATATTTCGCAAATATTTTAAACTTAAAAATATTAAATTTAACCAACAACTTTGGTTCAAAATTTTTAACTAATTAAATTTTCTATGAATTTTTCTATCAGGCAAAATTTAAGGAATCCACATACAAACATGAATTTTCAAAGCATTCTTCACAAACAAAAACAAAAAACAACATCCTACTAAAATTTTGAAAATCATTTTGTATAATTAAAGAAAGTTATCCCAAAGTGAAGAATGAATTTGTGTTATCGAATCAGGATAGAAAGTAATAAGTACTTCTTTAACGTAAGAACACCTTTTGGGAAATATGATTGAATTTTATTTATTTGTTGTAAATAATGTTATTTGTGAATTCATAAAGGTACCTCTGTGCCTTTTAACATATTTAAACCACATCCTTAACTTGTTCATATTTAGGTACTGCGGAAATTTGAGGTAGATTGTAAATTGTAGAAACCATAGAACTGAAGGAAGTTAATTTATGTTGTGCATGGCAAACGCTGTGTTAGTTTGTGGTTCGATATAAAAAACCTTAATAATGTCCCTTACTGTGGCAGACACTTTCAGTTTGATATACATAAATTGTTTTCCAATATCTATGAAGTTGTAGTTAATTTGATAGATGTTCGATGTAAAACACCGAACTTGTGTGACACGTGTGGAAGCCTAAAATTAGCGTACTAAACCTTACCTATATAAAAAGAGGATGGGATGCAACCCAACACACAAAACTTCCCATTGGTGACCTCAGAAGTTTCACCTGATATATTTTGAAATAACTTGTGAATGAGATGTTTAAAAGAACATACATATGTAGATATTAATTTGTATATTGATAAAATTAAATTAACTCGAATCTAAAAACGAGTTTCAGAATTGTTGGCATTATTTCTTTTAGTGTTATATTTTTCGCTGTTAAAATATTCGAAATAAAAAATAGTCCTTTCAAAGAAAACTGTAAGTGAATATTTTTTGAATTCAGTTCGGTTTTTCGAATTGAAAATTATGACATTTTTAGACATCCCAAGGGCCGTAGAAAAAAATCCGTAGTTTTAAAAGATACATTTCTTGAGTCAACATGTCGTACAAACAAAATCCGTGTTTTTTATTAAAAGAATATAATTATACCTTTGAAACAAAAATTATACTACGAAGAATGACGGTCTTGAAATTTGAATAACTCAAGAAGAATTAAATTGTCAGTTTTTTTTTTTTCAAATAATAAGAACCTACAAAAATTTCTATTGCATTGGTGTAACATTTTGAATATTAAGACAGAAGAAAACAGCTTAAGCTTCAATTATTCCAGATAGCATAGTTTTCAAAGTTCTTTGTTCATGTCAATTTTAAATAAAGTCAAATTATACAAATACCTATGTAGTTATTATCATCATTTCTTGGTCGTAAAATATTAAAGGTGACAAATATTTTTTTTTGATTTATAAAAAAACCGATAATTGGATTTTTTGCCAAAAATATATTTGTTTGGTATCAATATTATTACAATACATAATTTAAAATTTAATTAAAGTCTCTAGCGTTATTGGTTCGTGAGAAATTTTGGGTTAACCAAAATTTTCACTTTTTATTTTAAATATCTATGATACTGGTCTGAGCTATGGATGACGAAAAAACGTCACGAACGCACGGACATACGGACTTACAGACGTACAAACGAACGTACACACACGCACTCACAGACTTTTCTCTAAAAATCATTTATTTCGACTCTAGGACCCTTGAAACGTCGAGAAATGTCAACATTTTCAATTCGACAAATCGGACCCATTACAATAACTTCCTGTGGGAAGTTAAAAAAAAGTCTTTTAAAAAAGTAGCTCATACAAAAATGTGATTTTTAGCTAAACGTGTGTAATATGTGTCAATACAAAGGCTTTTTTCTTTTAAACTAAATCAATTCAAGAATTTTATAAAATTTTATTAAGGTGAAAAAAAAAAATAAAAGAGGCTGGGATGCGACCCACACTGATAACTTCCCATCCCGTCTATCGATTTGTCTTGCTTAAAAGTTTGTCTAAATGTATCAATTCTTACCAAATTTGCGTTCTATTTTTTGTAGATTTTATTTTTTTTTTATGAAAAAACGGACTGTTGGATTTTTATAAAAAAATTACTGAATATAAAAAACAATATTTTCTGTGAAATAAAATAAGTTTGAAGCCAATATTTTTAATTTTTGAAAAGCTATTTGAGCCGAAAATCAATTTTTACCAACTTTTATTAATTTTTTTGTTTAGGTTTTTATTTTTTGTAAAAAAACTGTCAATTCGATTTTTCTCAAAATTTGTCCTAATGTTGAAAACAATATTTCTTATAAGTTAAAATTAGTTAGAAGCCATAATCTCAAATTTTTGAAAAGATATTTAAGTCGAAAATCAATTTTTACCAACTTTTGTAAAATTTTTTTGTCGGTTATTAATTTTTTGTAAAAAAACTGTCAATTCTATTTTTTTCAAAATATTACTGAATGTTGAAAACAATATTTTTTGAAAGATAAAAGTAGTTTAAAGCCAATATCTCAAAGTCTTGAAAAGATATTTGAGTCAAAACTCAATTTTTACCAACTTTTTTTTATTTTTTTTTTAGGTTATTATTTTTTGTAAAAAAACTTTCAATTCGATTTTTCTCAAAATTTTTCCTACTGTTGAAAACAATATTTCTTATAAGATAAAATTAGCTAGAAGCCATAATCTCAAATTTTTGAAAAGATATTTAAGTCGAAAATCAATTTTTACCAACTTTTGTTAATTTTTTTTCCGTTTTTAATTTTTTGTAAGAAAACTGTCAATTCTATTTTTTTCAAAATTTTACTGAATGTTGAAACCAATATTTTTTGAAAGATAAAAGTAGTTTAAAGCCAATATCTCAAAGTTTTGAAAAGATATTTGAGTCAAAACTCAATTTTTACCAACTTTTTTTTATTTTTTTTTTAGGTTTTTATTTTTTGTAAAAAAACTGTCAATTCGATTTTTCTCAAAATTTTATCAGATGTCAAAAACATTATTCTTCGTTGCACAAAATTGTTTTGGAGATGAAATCATATTTTAGTCGTAAAATTTTCGAAGTGACAATTTTTTTTTTCAGTTTTTTTGATTTATAAAAAAAACCGTTAATTGAATTTTTTTCCAAAAATATAATTGTTTTGTATCACGTTACAATATATAATACAAAATTTAATTCAAGTCTCTAGCGTCATTGGTTCATGAGATATTTAGGGTTAACCAAAATTTTCACCTTTTTTTTAAACTGCTATGGTAAAAAAACCACCCACGCAATTTTCTTGAGAGCCCTTTCTGCATCTTTCTGCCTTATTATCTGTATAACAAAATTTATTTGAAGTCGATATCTCTTCTGGTTCTTGAGCTATGGACGACGAAAAAAACGTCGCGAACGTACGGACGTACGGACGTACGGACGTACGGACGTACAGACGTACGGACGTACGTACACACGCACGCACAGACATCTTTCTAAAAATCTTTTATTTCGACTCTAGGGACCTTGAAACGTCGAGAAATGTCAAAATTTTCAATTTGTCAAATCGGACCCATTACAATAACTTCCTATGGGAAGTTAAAAATGGACATAACATTTTAGAGGGATTATATCCCTGTTTTATAGTTTTCATTTCTTATCAATATTTTTCGACTCAACTTTTACATGGGGAGAGTACGATAACTTAGGCGACAAAGTTTAATGACGGATTTGTATAGAACAGTTAAAAACAAGCATTTTTTACTATGGGAGGGGGGTCTATCTCCCCCCGTTTAGGCGGTAGGGGCAATTTAAAAAAAATGTATATTAAATGGAAAAAAAATAATTAAAAAATAACGGTAATACTTCCAATGAAGTAGTACACCTTTTTTTAAAGCCAACATTTTTCTCTATTAGCTTGTTTTTAAATCAAGTCAACTAAAAATGTATGCAAACAAAATTAAAAAAAAGGTTTAAAGTCTATTTTTTCAAAACTTTCAAATTATCTACTGTTTTTTTAGAATTCATTGCTCGTATTTGTTTTTGATCAAAAACTGAAAACTAGATCACTTAATGTCTTCTAGTTCTTGAGAAAATTGAACATTACCAAAAAAAATATTTTAATTAAATTACTTTTTCCTTGCTTAAGTATTAACGTAGTCTTATTTTGATAGTAATAATCGAATATGGATCAAGATATACCCACTGTTGCATACACCCAAACTCGCACCTACCATTGTTACTATCAAAATAAGACCACTCAAGCAAAAAAAATAATTAAATTAAAATAGTAGTTGTGGTTATTTTCAATTTTCTCAAAAATTAAAAGACATACAATCATCTAGTTTTCAGTTTTTGATCAAAAACAAATAAGAACAACAAATTTTGAAATAAAAACAATGGTAGATAATCTTGAAGTATTGAAAAATTACACTTTAAACATTTTTTTTAACTTTTTTTACTCAAATTTTGAGTTAAAATTAAATTTTTCAAAAACTACGCATAGTTTTGACTTGAATTAAAAACTGGCTAATAAAACAGAATGTTGGCTTTAAAAAAATGTATAAAACCTAATTGCAAGTATCACCGTTATTGTTTAATTATTTTTTTCCATTTTAAATAATAATTCCTTTAAATTGCCTCTACCGCCTAAACGGGGGAAATAGACCCCCCCTCCCATAGTAAAAAATGCTTATTTTCAACTGTTCTAACAAATTTCGTTATAATATCTTGTCGCTTAAGTTATCGTACTCTTGCCTTTAACATCATTGAGATAAAAGTGCTTAAGTGGATATTTTTGTACAGGCAATTGGAAAAATTGATTTTTTCTTTTTTTTTGTTTCATTTTTTCAGATTAGAAAACAAAATTCATAATTTTTTAGAACGCTTGTTTTTCATATACCCATGGTCTACTGTATTTTAATTCCGAAGCAAGCCAAAAATATTACTGTTATTATTGAAACAAGTACATATAAAAGAGATTTATAAATTTTGTATTCATTATTCGTTTATTTTGAATACCGGCAATCAATTAAACCAAAACTTTTTCATTGCTTTTTAATCGTGCAAACACTGTCAAAATATAAATTTATTGCTTTCCTACAAAATTCAGAAGACATTCATTTTATTTGCAAACAAATAAATATAATGCTTAGAAAAATTAATGTTTATACGACAAAAAAAATTATGAATTAAAATTCAAAACAAGTCAAAAAGGCAGAAAATCGTGTTATTAACACGAAAAATTCCAAATTAAAATTAAAAAAACAACAAATCACAAAAATAAAAACATCTTTTTAAAAATCTAACACGAGATTCAAATAATATTTTTCTTTATGATAACCCCAAAATAGAGAGAGAAATTATTTAAACTGGATGATGATGAGTTAATATCATCAATCTTTGTATTTTATTATTAAAATTTTTGTTTTCATTTTCGTTTTGCAAAAGAAAGAAAGCAATAAAAACAAAATCTTTATCATTTTAAGAATTTTTAATTATCATCTCACATTTGGATAAAAATAACAAAAAGTCAAAAAAATAAGACAATATTATAAAAAGATTCACTGATAAGATAATAATAGCTTGAGGGTGATTACTCTTTAAACATATTTTTAATTTGTCTACATAGTAAATAATATGTAGGAGGACAGGTATTTGCTTAGATGTGTAAACAAGTCAAAGTTTAAATTTATCATCAATTATGGATGGTGAAGAAGTTTAAGTAAAATAAACTTAAGTTATGTGAGTTGTAAAGTCTATGAAAATCTTTGAAATCTGAGGCCGACCGTTTTGGTAATTTGATTTCAATGTTAAAAACTTGTACAATTTTTAAAAACTGTTTTTAAGGTTATGGAGGGAGGTTAAGACCATTCACGAGTGGTATAATAAATATACAAAGACTAGTATAAAATAGTTAAGCTCACAGCGGTAGGGTTAATAGAAACAAAAGAACAATTTGTTTGAAAACATTCTTCAATACGGGTATGGTTTCAGATATAAGCAGTTTTTTTTTTAACTACAATATTAAGTTTTCTACTTTAAGATCAAATATCTCAAAAAAAAAATAAAATTAATTGCTAAACCATTTTTGATTATATACCACTCTTTGATACGAGTACGCATGGCTAAAAATAGCCAATTTTCGTTTTTTCTTCGTCCATAGCTCAAGAACTAGAAGAGATATCGACTTCAAATAAATTTTGTTATACAGATAATAATGCAGAAAGATGCAAAAAGGGCTCTTAAGAAAATTGCGTGGGTGATTTTTTTTCACCATAGCAGTTTAAAAAAAGGTGAAAATTTCGGCTAACCCTAAATATCTCACGAACCAATAACGCTAGAGACTTCAATTAAATATTATATTATAGACTGTAACGTGATACAAAACGAGTATATTTTTGGAAAAAATCCAATTAATGGTTTCTTATAAATAAAAAAAAAACTGAAAAAAATATTTGCCACCCCAAAAATTTAACGAATAAAATTTATCTCCAAAGATTTATCTCCAAAACAGTTTCGTAAAACGAAAAAAATCGTTTTCAACATCTTCTCAAATTTTGAGAAAAATCCAATTGACAGTTTTTTTTTTATAAAAATAAAAACCTAAAAAAAACATTGCTCAAAGTTGGTAAAAATTGAATTTCGACTAAAATATTTTTTTTTTTAAATTTAAGATTATGGCTTTCAATTTATTTTATCTTTTAAAAAATATTGTTGTCAACATTCGGCAAAATTTTGAGAAAAATAAAATTGGCAGTTTTTTTTACAAAAAAATAAAACCCAAAAAAAAGTACAAAAGTTGGTAAAAATTGATTTTCGACTCAAATAACTTTTTAGAACTTTGAGACATTCGCTTTAAACTAATTTTATTTAAAAAAAAAATTATTTTGTATAAAAACCCCAAAAAAAAAAAAGTATAAAAGTTGGAAAAAATTGATTTTCGACTCAAATAACTTTTTAGAACTTTGAGACATTCGCTTTAAACTAATTGTATCTTTAAAAAAATATTGTTAACAACATTCATTAATATTTTGAGAAAAATCGAATTGACAGTTTTATTAACAAAAAATAAATACCTAAGAAAAGCATTACTAAAAGTTCGTAAAAATTGATTTTCGACTCAAATATCTTTTTAAAAATTTAAGATGTAGGCTTCAAATTAATTTTATTTCATAAAAAATATTGTTTTCAACATTCAGTAATTTTTTATAAAAATCTAACGGTCAGTTTTTTCATAAAAAAATAAAATCTACAAGAACTAGTATGCGAAATTGGTAAAAATTGATGTTCGGTTCTCGATAACTACTGAATAATAGAAAACATTGACTTCAAATTAATTTCATTCATCCAATTTGTATTTGTTTAAATAAGAAATAAATAAATACCTCAGCCGATTTGTGTACAGCGGATGTTTGACGGCCAAAAAGAAGAACTTTTTATTCGAAATGTGTTTTATCAGTGGCCAAGAAATAAGATGGTTCGATTAAAAGTTTGCGTTTGTTTTTCCTGGTACTACGTTCATAAAGGGCTTTAAATTAATGAGATATTGACAGCTGTAAAATAGTTTGGTATTCCAAGGAAACGACTAGTAAATAAGCCCGATGAAAATTTTCATTTATAAGGAAGTTCCAGAAACTTAAAGACCCAAAACTGGTGTATCACCATTTCTTGATCGGACGTTAAATAATCTGTTGCACTACAGAATACTCTAACTTTGATGTTGTTAATTCGAACATCAAAGCCGCTTGGAAAGCTTTACTCCTGATGTATTCCAAACAAGTTTGAAATGCAACGGCAAAGAGGTTCAACAACAAAACACTTACCTTTTTTTAAGTAGTGATATATTAAAATTAAGTAATAGTAGGAGTAGATACAAATGTGCATGTTGTTTATAATTAGATGTCCACTACAAAAGGCTCCTTTATGTGATAAAACTGCTATAAAAAGACAAATATTAAGATTTTAAAAACTGCTGTTGTATGCACTGATGTTATAGAGTATACCCTAAAATACTGTCAATACAAAATTATTTAATAAATAACTAAACAAAGAAACTATTCTAAAAGATTATACAATGCGCGTTTCCACAGCAACAAGATATTAGTTTAGTGTGATATGAAACAATAACGTATATGAAATACCTTGCTATCATAGTTATCACAACCGATTAAAATTTAATTAAAGTTAGTTACAAATCGGAGTTTGAAAACTCTAAACCCAGCTTAGTGTAAAAAAATAGTTTTTCCTTTAAAACAACTACGAAAGCATTTTTTAATACCCAATTTATGTCCCATAATGCGTAACTTGACTTTATTAAAACTTCAACGCATTATAGTTTCAATATCTTCAAGCACACAAAATGTAACCAGCTCCTAAAAAAGTTAACTTTGTCTTTTTTAATGATGCCATTATCTTTTTTGCAACAGGAGATTCATCAAACAAACAGAAGCACACAAATTTAAAACGAAATCATTTTTTAAAAAATGCATTGCAATGAATTTGTAAGTACATTTTAATAAAAGATAATATTATTTGCATTTTAATTTATTTCTCATATCTGTCATCTACTATGCTAGTACTAAAGTACTTTTTATGAACAGTAACAAAATCACACGATTTGGTGAAATAAAAAACACCTTCCATTATTATCTACATAGGAACCTTATTTCAAACCAAGTTAAACAAACAAAAACAGATATTTTTAAAAAAGAATAGGTTTTTTATGTTTCTTTTTATCTTCCATTAAACCATATATCCAAGATGTTTACTTATTTATAAGAACATTTTATTCTCGCCAGCAAAATGTAACACAATAAAATTCACCAAAACAAAAATAAATAAAAAAGGCAAAAATGTACGAATATTTCTTTTTCAGACTACTTCTTATTTACACAAATGGTTTGAATAAATTTAAAATATTTCCTATCCATAAATGAATAAATTATATAAATTTTAAAAAAGGTTTTAAACGAAATAGGTATGATAACTTTTAGTTTTTGAAACTCACATTGTTCGCATCCTTGTTCTCTTCGGCTTGCTGCAGCAAACATTGCATTTCAGCGCTTTTATTAGCAGCTGCTCGGACAAATTCAGAGCGCATAATTTCACTGCCATCGGCATCGGCAACTAATCGCGCCAACTCATTAAAATCTAAGTTTTCCATTTTTATTCCACACAAAAATATTCCAATCACACTAAAACTTCATGAACACTCATTCCGGGTGAGATGTACTGTATGTATGGACGTAGAGAGGATATAACGTATCCTTTCGTTATCCTTCTTTGTGCCAGATTCACGGAGTTTAGAAATCACACAGTTACGTATTGGTATGGGATTGGGTAGGGTATTTTAGATGTATAAAAATATCCAAAGGATTCATTTTCATTTCAAAATGCAAATTCCAAATTTATAACTTCGCACTAATCGCGATAAAAAGTTTCTTCTTTTTTTCATTCTTTCTTTAATTAAAAACAATATTTGCCGCCCCTTAATTCCTAGTCGTAGTATATAGTTTGAGCTTATGTGTGTTTATTAATTTCTATATCACAAAACGGTATTTGGGGGAGGAAATTTTTTTTATTAAAACCGCTCGAGGCCGTATTCGGAGGAACATTGGGTTCGAATTGGACCGCAAGAATAATAATTATGAGATACAACGGCTACAGGGAGCACAATCACTAACCAAAGAAAAAACAACAAAGTACGAAAAACCTGTAGATACTTTTTTTCGACGTTGTCTAATTTTAATCGTGCACCATACGCAAAAGTATCTCGTCACTTTGTCGTGTCGGTTGTCGTTACCGTTGTTTCGCGTCGCGTCGGTCGTTCGGTCGTCGCGTCAATAGAAATATTACACACGCTTATTATTTGTTTTTCCTTTGTTTAACTTCATTTTGATGTTTTTCTCCGTTGTTGACTTCGCCGATGTTGTTGATTTTTTCGCTATTGGTGTTTCTGTCAAATTGCTGTAGAAATATTTTTTTTCGACATTTTCATTATTTAATTAAGAAAACAGTAGCTGTTATTGTGTTGTTGGTTTTTTTTCGAGCTGAAAAAGAAAAAGGGGTTTAATTCATAATGTAAATACAGTAGGAAAGAATAATGATAATAATTAATTACTCTTGGAGAATAAACCTAAGAGAAAAAGAACAGTTTTTGATTGATTTTAACCTTGAAACTTGGGAACGACAACACAATTAAAGGGAAATAATAATCATTTAAGGATTGCAATCTTGCGTCAATTAAGAAAAAGTATGAAGTAAAGTTGATATCTTTAGAATTGTTTCGGATTTTCAATTTTTTCCAGAAATAACTTTAACGTTTTACATTTAACATCCCTTTAAAAAAAAACTGTGTTTGTTTGTGTCATCAAAATGTTGAATAAGAGAATTTGTACACTTTTCTTATTGAAAATTGCTAACAGTTTTGATTTCCTTTTAGATGAAGGATCATCTTATAAAGTTAGATTTTATCAGTTAATGTAGAGTTAAGCTTGTCATCAGTTGATTTGAAAATTGAATTGGCAAAACAAAAATCGGTTTAGCGATGAACACTAATATTTGAATTAGAGTTAGATGATTTTTACTCTGCAATAAAATTAATAATATTTGTTTTATGCACATATTTAGAAATAATAGTGAATAAAATGACTCAAATAGAAAAAAACTAACTATTTTTAAGCTTAAAATAGTAGGAAATAATTATGACGGAATTATATGAATAAACAAATAAAGTAAAATAGTCTTAGTTTAATTTATTTTAATTTTTAATCTAACAACTTAAGTTTTATTTATTTATATTTTAATTACACTACGCGTTTCGGGGCTACTGCTCCATCATCGGGTGGATTACTTATGTCGCTACTGTTGTTGGTGGTTGACGTAGCAAGTTGGCTGAAGCTTTGGTCATATCATGTATATTACAGAATGCAAATACATATGCTTGTAAAATATATATTAAATATAATTTTCTGTATTACTTTGTTTAGTGGTAGGAAGCCACAGTTAAATTTATAATCACTATTTTATATTTTTTCTATTTTATGACAACCCAGAGATATGGTTTTTAATAAAAACATATTTTAAATTTGATACACATTTAAAACTTGAATGACCCCATGTAGACTTTAAAGTGCTATACCTACGTTGTCAAATTATCAAACATAATCTCATTAAATATTTTGTGAACATTTCAGTGCCATATTTGTAATACTTTGCGAATGGAATGAAGAAATGAAATCTCAATATGAGATTTTTCAATTTTGCTGACATTTTAATTCAAAGAGAAATTATCCCATAAGCTTCATATTTGAACTGAATATCGATGAAAAGGACATTTTTGATTAGATGAAAATTGACAATTTGGCATTAGGAATATAACCACTTAACAATAGACATTTCTACTAACTGAAAACATTTTACTATAGATATTGACAGTTTTTGAAGTTCTTAGGTCATAATACCGGAAAAAACTTCCAGCTTAACGACATTTTGTTTTCTGTGTTAGCTATTTCGTCATCCTTCGGAATCATGCACGCCGTCCAAATGATTGTATTTGTCCCCCAAGAAGACAGCTTGAATTATATGATTAATATATAGCCATATAATTTAAAATACTTTCTTACCGACAAAAATTACGAAAATCACCTAACTTTCCAGCGTCCACACTGTAATATGACCCCTTAATAGTATTCTAGAAAATTAACCAACAAATACGCATTAGAGGTGTATAATTTTCTTTTCAAATAAATACATCTTATTGCTGAATTTTATTCGTTCAAAATATGTAGAAAAACCCTTGAAATTCAGCAATGGTACCAAATATTTTCTAAATATAATTTTTAATGATTCACGTCACACTAAATTAAATACAAGGATTTTGATAATAGGAACATATTGTTTAGGATTCTAAAAATAATCTTTTAAGCGTAAAGACTAGAGATTACTCAAATAAAATATATGACTTCTGACCATTTTATTAACCAAAAGGAAGTTTGTGACGCAAATGAAATAAAGCAGAGTTAAAAGTTACTTAAAAACATTTCGGCTAATATTCTATTTATTTTATGTTGTTCGTATTTATTTGGATTATAAATTTAAATAAAATAAAAAGATTGTTGTATTCTTTATAAGATCTGAATTCGTGACGTTAAAGAAACACTTTAAAAAGTTTGTTGATTCTTCCATATCTTAGAAAAATGAAACTTTTTATGAACTTTAGTATTTACATTTTCCCATAATAGGGGAGATTTAATTTCTAAAGTTTTACTTTTCCAGAATTGTGATGAGAATATTGTTATACAGTGAGAAAAAGTGAAGCAAAATAATACACATTAAAAACGATATAATAATAATTATTAAATAGAAAACGATTGTCTAGGTTGTACCAAATAATAATTATTTTTCTCATTGTTTGACAATAATAAATGACGCAGCAGAAAATTGTATGTTATTTTTACACACATTGTAAAATTTTAATTACAACATTTTGAGCGTAAAATGTTTCTATGAATAAGTTTTGGTAACAATAACTTCTATGGGATATTGTTAGTATTTTACGGTCGAAAGGCTTCTCTTTTTCTAATATATAAAACCCATTAATTGTGGCCTTAATACAAAAGCTAAACCTTACTACAATAAATGCTGAATACTTAGTTGGAAAGAGATTTTAGGTGGTGTTATGTGTTTGGTGGCCTAAGGGAAATCAACCGATATGATGCGGATGATGGTGATGATATTGGATTTATGACTTTTAATTGCATTTAACTATAAATAGAATATTATGGAAAGGTCATTTAATTTTGCTGATGCATCGCTTGACTTGCTTTATGTTTAGTTTCTACTAAGGAAATTTTTAGTTTAGTCAAAATGTTATTATATGAAAATTTAATTGGAATTCAACCCAGATCTTAGGACAATAATATTATTATGCTACAAGGGTGTTACTTTGTATAGTTGCTTTAGTTTGAAAAGGTAACTTTTTCTCGAACAACCATATCAATAATTATTGACAGAGTGTTTCTAAATCCTTTCGGAGAAACATTGGTAAAATACAAAAATAGAGAGGGACACTAATAATTTTTGTTGGTATTATTCTTTGTAGATTTATGATTTTTTTTTTTTAAAAGCACTGTTAACTGCAGTCACAAACATGTAGTTTAAAAGGGTTGGATAAGAAATCCCGCATCGAAAAATTCTGTTATGTATAAATTTAATTTTCTGTAGTAATGGTGACACCAATTAATGAGAATCAACAAGAGCGAAGTTTCCTACTTGATTTTTTATTACGGAAAAACCGCTCTGATTCCTTTAATTTTTAATGAGCTCTGATTGGCTAAATCCTTAGTTCAAATTCGAATTTGAAAAAAAAAAAAAAAAATACAAAACTGTTTATTTCAAAAGCGGTTCAAAAGTATATAATGATATGATGTGCTCGGAAAATGTTTAGAACATGTTTACCTTATTAAATCAATGGGACAAAAATTAAAGAACTCGTCTTAGGTAACACTTCATAAAGAAATAGAAACTTTTAATTTCTTTGATAAGTTGTGGTTAGGTCAAGACGTTTTTGAGGGGGGGGGGGGGGTGGGGTTGTTGTGCAGGTTGGCTATATTTTTTAAAATCATTTTACTTGCGGAATTAAACAAAAATATTTTGTCAAAAATTGTGTGACCAAAAACAAATATCCAAAACTATTTTGTTGTAATAAGGAAAGTTTATTATTACAAATTCTATATTATGTACATGCAATTGGAAAACCATGCACTCACTATTAGACTGTTAAATTATAATTTTTAAATAGCTATGCGGCATAAAGTTCATCAAAAATTGGTACACTGCCGTTTCGTCCCGGTATTATAACTTGGACCCATCAGTTAACGAGCAAGAAAACCTTTTAGAAATGTCATAATTTTCAATTTGACAAATCGACACGATTGTAATAACTTAAAATGGGAAATTTATTAGATTTCCAAAGATTTTTCGGTATAAAATTTAAAGACACTATAGGAAAACAAACTCTAGGAAATTTTTTTTTTACTTCAAGTAAGTTTTAAGAGTTTATATTCCCAACCCAATTATAGGCTGTATTTGATTAATACTAAGTGGGTGGTGAATAAAGACAGAAAACCCAAGCTTTATATCAGTTATAGGGTAGAAATAGATAGAGGTATACATGTAAACCTTCGAGAAGATACATTTTCTCAATAAAATTACCAAAAATATTGTTGTTTACATACGAGTAACTACAGGTGGTTTTCGTATATGAATACACCTTTCAGGAGGATAAGGTAAAGTTACAATGTCTATATTCTTCCATAGCATAACCTTATCTTCCTCTATAGTTTATGGTAAATAGAACACCATAATGTCGGAGTATAGCAATAACGCTTTAGGAAAAGGAATTTTGAGCACAGCAGTAGGCTAACTTTATAAGTTAATTTATCTTCACTTCTGGGCTTAAACTGAATACCTTATTAAAACAAAATAACGTAATGAAGGGTATGAGTAGAGTATTATGGTACAGATCAGGGGAGAAATACTGTGAGTTGATTGAAACTTAATTGGTATATTCTACATAGCTATAAATAGAAAAACGAGTAACTATAGTGTTTTAATGCGCAAGTTCAATTAAGAAAATTTTCACAATTAAAGCCATGTCAATATTACAAAGTAGGTTAAAGTAGAGTACACTCTTTCGCACCTATGTACATACATATTGTAAGTATCTTTGTATTTACAGAAGTAAAAGATTAACATCAAAGTAAAGAATCAAGAGTAATTAATTAACGCATAAGACAGTCAACTCCGGTTATGAGAGATGTCAATTGGTATCTTTACTGGAAAACCTATGACTGTATAATATATAGAAATACTTAATTTTGTTTAAGGTTAGAAGACCGGACTTATGTCATATCTCGGTCTATCACAACTAAGTCTAATTAAGGTTTTAAGTTTCAAGGATAATTCTTCACAACCATTATAGTTATACACAAATACGGAGAAAAAATTGATAGACTTTAGACATTTTTATTAGCTTTCGTTTCAAATGTGATCCAGAAGCCATACAACATTCCCTGAGTAAAAGTTTAAACTAGAAAAAATCATCATCATAATTATGCATCAACGCATTTTTAAAACTTTCTAAAACTAAATAATAAAAAGAGGCTGGGATGCGACCCACACTGATAACTTCCCATCCCGTCTGTCGATTTGTCTTGCTTGAAAGTTTGTCTATATGTATCAATTTTTACCAAATTTGCATACTATTTTTTGTAGATTTTATTTTTTATGAAAAAACGGACTTTTGGATTTTTATAAAAAAATTACTGAATATCGAAAACAATATTTTCTGTGAAATAAAATAAGTTCGAAACCAATATTTTTAATTTTTAAAAAGCTATTTAAGTCGAAAGCAAATTTTTACCAAGTTGTAGTATTGTTTTTTTTTTTTAGGTTTTTATTTTTTTTTTGTAAAAAAAACTGTCAATTCGATTTTTATCAAAATTTTATCGAATGTTGAAAACAATATTTCTTATAAGATAAATTAGTTTGAAGCCAATGTCTCAAATTTTTGAAAACATATTTACGTCGAAAACAATTTTTAGGTACCATTTTTTATATATTTTTTTTAGATTTTTGTTTTTTTTTTCGTAAAAAAACTGTCAATTCGATTTTTCTCAAAATTGTACCGAATGTTGAAAACAATATTTCTTATAAGTTAAAATTAGTTAGAAGCCTTGATCTCAAGTTTTTATAAAGATATTTAAGTCGAAATTCAATTTTTACCAACTTTGAGTAATGTTTTTTTAGGTTTTTATTTTTTATAAAAAAAACTGTCAGTTAGATTTTTCTCAAAATTTTGTCAGATGTAAAAAACATTATCCTTCGTTGCACAAAATTGTTTTGGAGATGAAATCATATTTTAGTCGTAAAATTTTCGAGGCGGCAAATTTTTTTTCAGTTTTTTTGATTTATAAAAAAATGGATTTTTTCCAAAAATATACTTGTTTTTTATCACGTCACAATATATAATATCAAATTTAATTCAAGTCTCTAGCGTCATTGGTTCATGAGATATTTAGGATTAACCAAAATTTTCACCTTTTTTTAAACTGCTATGGTAAAAAAAACCACACATGAAATTTTCTTCAGAGCCCTTTCTGCATCTTTCTGCATCTTTCTGCCTTATTATCTGTATAAGAAATTTTTTTTTAAGTCGATATCTCTTCTGAATCTTGAGCTATGGACAACGAAAAAAACGTCGCGAACGTACGGACGTGGACCTTGAAACGTCGAGAAATGTCAAAATTTTCAATTCGACAAATCGGACCCATTACAATAGCTTCCTATGGAAAGTTAATAATGAAATCGTACCTATTTTTCAAACTGAAATGTTTGACATTATTAATTTCCCAGCTTTCACTTTTAAAACTGTCATCTTTTAACATTGGACAAGTAAAAAGTATGAAACTTCAAAATATATACAGTATAAATCCTTAAAAAAATATAATGCAAATGTTGCATTAGTTGAATTTTTGCAAGAAAAGGTTGCTTGTTGTTGGCCGCCGAGATCGTGTGATTTGAAACCTTTATTAAACTTTTTTCTTCAATGCTTATCGGGTATATACTACATTTTGCAATCATAGATATGCGAATTTGTCTTGCGAAATATTATGAAAAGGATATAGTGCTCTAACAATCATTTTTCTAATATCGATAATTGTTGTTAATGGCATATATCTTCTTCTTTGTATTCAAATTAACATCAATTGGTTCTTTTTAAAATACTCATGTTTTATTTTAATATCAAAAATAAAACCTCTTATTGCATATTGCTATACACATATATATACGTATTCACCATTTTGTAAATATTGTTGACAATACTAAAATTAAGTATAAATTGACGCGTGACTTAATAAATTGCTCAACTTGGTCGCAGGTGTTTACTCATCGAGTTTTTAAATATGTATATAAAATTTAAAACTCACAAAGTGTAGTCCTAACAAAAAAGATTCAATTAACTTCATACTCGGTTTTTTAAATTTCGAAAAATATACTGCTAAGTTGACAGTCGTCTTAAAACCAAAAAGCAAACAATTAGTTATAACTTTATTCAATAATTGTATGTATATTCTATTTGACATTCTAAATAGAAGGACATTTTTTGTTTGTGAAAGTTATGTCAAACAAAATGGACTGAAGTTCGATTAAAATATTTGAGTAGTCAGAACTTTTAAGGAATCCAAAACATGTCCTTAATTAGAATATATATGTAAATATCTTCTTACCATACTAATATATCAGATGTAATGCAGACATTTTTCAGAATTTATATGGAACTCGTGGGATGCTAACTTTATGTCCACATAGCACCAATACAGTAATTAAGACCTACTTAGGTGCTAATTTTGTAGTGCAATTCGGGTCCAAGTCCTCTATGATTTGATCTTGATCAGATGCACATTTGTATAACAATATTATTACTTACGATAATTGTATTACATTGCATTACGCATAAGTTAATAGATTTGACAAGTTGTGGACTTGGATTGGAAAAACAAAATAGAGACTTTTATCGAAATTTGATAGGATAGCGAAAAATGAGATTTAGCTGTCATTTGGAATCTGAAAAAAAGTATTATCAAAATTACCGCATGATTTAAATATTCTATTAATTTTTTCATTAAATTTTTGTGAAATTAAGAAAAACGAGGCTGTAATTCAACACAAGAAAAAAAATGTTCCTTGTAAAATCAAGAATAATTGGGCATCAACTCTTAATGAAGGTATTGTATACTACGAAAAATTGCGGTCTTGAAATCTGGTAAAATTGTAAAATTGATACAATTTTTGTGAAAATAGAATTGACAGTTTTAAATTATCATTGCATATTATTTGAGGTTCTTTTCATAACAATTTAACTAATATGAAATGTAAGGTTCAAGTTTTTGACTTTTTTATAAGTTCTTTTCTTAAAAATAACATTTTTTTGTAGTTAAAAAAAACCCCTCCGTATTGTTATGGACTTATTTCAATCCAAGGTCTACTAGCAGTAGGTGAGTCACAACCCACTATACTATACATCCTAAGCTTATGTGATTTGTTTTGGTTTTTTTTTTAACGTTTTGGTACTTTTCATTTAAAATCAACGCTTTAAATGTTGGTAAACCACAATATTTAGTTCCTTTTGCGCTAAAGTTTGAAAGATATGTATGGAAAATATTCAACAGAGCTTTACCTCCCAACCATTGTTCGGTTTTATTTCGAAGAGACCTTGCACAGAATACAAACAAAATTATCATACAGAACATTAATTTATAAACCATTTACTCAAGTCAATAAAATTCCAATTAAACTATACCAAAGTTCTGCTGACCAATAAAGAATGCCTTTTGGTTGTTTTTAATTTCACTTTTATAAATCACATCAAAAAATGAAAGTAAAATTAGCAACAAAATTAAATCGTTAAATTTAATTATTTAAACAAAAAGAAATGTTTATATTGTAGATTCAAAATGTTTGTAATTTTGATGTGAAAGGTTAATAAAATAATGTGTGCTGTACATTTGTTCTTATAATAGAACTCTTAGATTCTAGGTTCACCAGCAAGCCACAAGTCTCAAAATATTCTTTTAATAGTAAATTTTAATTGCATGCATATTGTACACGTTTTAAAAGTCAATTGAGTTATAAATAAATGCAATTAAAAATAAATTCAATCTGGCGCACAGTAATTTTTGGGAATTTTTCCTTAGTGTGTGTTTGTTTTTGACTTGGCCAAGAATTACGAGTAAAAGCCATCAATCAATCAAAAACACATATCAAGCGTAATTTGTCATAAATATTTTCCTCAATACCTTAAGATCTAGGCCAGCTGTTTTCTTTTTTTCTGGCGGCAAGGTAAGTTAAGACAGCGAGACATTTTAATGGAAGCAAATGTGATTTGTTGAGGAAGATGAAAGTGAATAAAAAGCGTCATTTTTTGGCAAGGTGTGTTATTTTATTGTTAGTCATAAATAAGAATTAAATTTTTTTGAAACCCAATATATGTATATTCTTTTTAAGATTCAAAATTTAATTTATTGCTACCATGAATGTCTAACATGCAGAACACATTTTGCCAATTATTCAAGAAAAGATTTTTCCAAGAAGAAAAGTCAATTTGTATAAAATGTTTAAGCTTTAAATACAATTTTTTGTAGAACAAGCGGAATAGTTCAAAATTTACAAGAATTTGTCTTTATATTATGAAAATATTCAAAAAATAACTAAGACATATGAATTTTGTGAATATTATGGCAAAAACATGAAACATATGTTTCGTAGAAAATTTTGTTTAAATATGTATTCCTAAAATGTGTAATAAATTAAGTTTTAGGGAAGCCGTTCTACAAATTGAAAATATTAGAAATAATAGACGTGTTACTTTATATTGTTCAAATAAAAAAAAAGATTGATTTGACAAAGCAATAGAAACGATACTGAAAATCCCCTTGCCTTGTAAATCGAAAAGCAAGCCAAAAGAATAAAATGATCTTTCGAATTAAATTTTCCCCAAAAACCCATGTTTTTTTTGTGGCCGGTGACTCTGTGCCCTGTGGATACCAATGATTTGAAAGTTTTTTAAAAACTAAGAAGACAAATGGTAGAGAGTTCAAACCTTTAAATTATATTATCAATATAAGTAGGTAATATTTGGAGTCTACTCTACTTTAATTCTCGAAAGAGGAAAATCTGAGGTTTCTGAAATTTTGAGAGGTTGTCAGCACCATTTCTATCGTTATCAAATCTGATTTGATTCAAATTTTGGATATGCAAATCTCATATCATGAAACTCCCCTGACCCAATTTTCGAAAACAAACTTCTTGCGGTCACTCTAATGTACATAAAAAGTAAACAATTAAAAAAAACGACAGCGCGTGTCCTCTAGTATGTATAGATTCTAATCACACCTCATATTTTTGTATTTGTTAACACATTCTAAATTAATAGAAATTAAAATTCACAAAACATGTCAATTACTTAGTCAAACTTCTTCTCTCTCTCTCTCTTTGTATCTGGGTGTGATTTTGATATTATTGATGAGATGCTTCATATTTTTGCAGTTTTAAGTTCAATTCCAAAAAGTGAAATTCAAAGTATTATCAAAGAGACTTTATTAAACCCGCTTATACTTATTGTTTATTTCTTCTACCGAAATCTTATGATGATAATTATGATTATGTTATATGCATATTAATTAGATATACATAAAGCAATTTACTATTCCAAATAGGACCAATTAAATTTGACTGATATGTACACTCATATGACATCAACAATTAACTGTTTAATATTATTATTAAAGTCCTCTTAGTGCTGTGTTCCATTTCTAAAGAATGTACAAATGAAAATACGTTGTGTTAGATATCCTATAACGAGTATAAAGCCTATTAGTTTTTCAAGTCAGTTATAATATCAAAATATTTTGTGGTTAATTAAATTGAAAGACACGTTTTTTTGTATTGAACCTACTAAATGAATATTGACGTCAGTAGAGAGCATGATCCATTGTCATCGAAATCAATATTTGGCAGTATATATATATTATATATATATTATATTATTATTATTATAGTACTAATATACAGTGCAGATCAACAGATAAGTCTCTTTAATTTTTGTAATTTTTGTAGATTGCCTACTTTTTATATTGATTGCGTTTTTTTTTAAGAGACTGTTGTTTCGAAACTATGACATGAAGAATTGTTTGTTTCTTTTTTTATGAAATTTTATTTAGTTTTCTTTAAAATCAATATCAGAGTAATAGCACAGAAATTAGTCTTAGGCCAAATATATTCAATTTTTACTATATACATTTTAAATTTCCGCTGAAAGAAACATGTTCTCAATTAAGCAATAAATAAATTAAAGCCAAAGATCTTAGCTTAACCAATTAAGTGATATTTTTGGAAGAATTTTGTTTTACTTATATAAGAAATTAATAATGTCATTCTTCATAGTGTACAATTATTCCATTCTGTTATTTTTGTTGATTATAATCTTGAATAAAAAATTACTTATGTTTTTAATAAATTAAGCTTTTAGAAGAGTGACCTTAAATTTTTATCAGCTATGAATTGATATTTTGACACCAGTAAGAAAGATGAATATACCAGTTGTATTAATTAAATGCAAAATATAATAAAATCTTTATCTAATGCTTGCAAATAAAATAACTATTTTTAAAAAATAACTGAACTTTAAAATATTATCTAACATTTGTCATTGAAAAAAAAATTTCATGATTTTAAGCTTTATCTAATTTAATGAAATTGCTTATATTATTGTGGCTTATCTGCTGCTGTTTTATAAACAATCTTAATTTTTTTAATCCTTTTTAAATTATTTGCAAAGATGTTCCAAAATCCCATTGATTTATGAACTGGAATCAAACTCCGGAATCAAGAAGAAAACTTTCCATTCATTAAGCAGGTAAATTAATTTTCTGAAGAACGAGAACCGGGAGTCTTATTAATAATAATATCCATGCGTAGATGGATTTGGGCAGCTAACGTAACAAAAATGTTTTAATTAAAACTTAATGTTATGTGAAGCTTAACAGTTTAGTTTGAACAACTTTATAATGGCCAAATAAATTGTCAAACACCAGAGTAAGAAATGCAAAACAGTTCTTGTTTTATGGTATCAATTGCTTGAATATGTCATGAACAACTTTGAATTCTATATCTAACTGACACTATCACTCTTGACAGTGAATTGTCAAATCTTACAATATTTGTAGACATTCCAGTAAGAAAATGTTCACAAGTGTTGTAAAATCGTGTGAAGAAACAATTTTGTGTGACAGTCTTGAGAGAAACGTATATCAGTGACTGTCAAATGAAGTCTAAAATTGTCAGATGTCTTTGTTTAAGTTATCTGACAATTTCTTACGATTTGTATGATAAATCTTGAATAAGCTATCAATCCTAAAAAAACTGTAATACTTAAGAGAAAAACGTGCTAATCGTGAGAGGAAATATTATTGAATAAAATATTTTCAACTTATTGGCAGCTTCTGTTAAAACATTGGACAATATGGTAAATCGAGTGCTTTCAAAAAAACATGTAGACTTCCAATTATTTGATAATTTTAAGTTGACATAATTTTAAAAAATGCTAATTATGCGAAATGTAAAAAAATGTTGTAATAGAAAATAGTATAGCAAGTTCAAAGTTTTCCGAGAGTTATTTCAAAAATAAATTAGTTAATTTCTATAATTTAACCTTATTCTAAAAAAAAATCCACCGTCTATAAAAAATGTACAGACTAAAGTTAATTAAAAAAATATGTGTTAGTTTGAGGGAACTGCACTGTACGTACAGTAAACTTCCGTTGTTCCGTTTATAATATCTTAAATCGTTAGTGAGACTCGACAAATATTTCAGCATACCTATACATAATGGATTTAAGTCCTCATGGAGAATGCCTAATGAGACAGCTCTAGAGCAAAATATGAAAGTGATTAGTGAGATTTGAAAAACCCACCGATTCGTAATCGTTAAAAGCAGAACGATCTTAACGCCTTAGGATTATTATTGTTAAGAGCAACTAATGTTATTTATATAAATAAGTATATGTACTCATGTGTAGAAAAACAACTCATTATTATGATATAATCAAAATAGAAAAATTATTCAATTATAGAAGTCAAATGAACAACAAATCAGTACCTATGTATAATAACTAAGGTGAGGGTGATGGAGCTTTTCAACACTCCCATATGTACATAATCAAAAAATTATAAATGTAAGTGAACTTTAATTTGAAAATGAATAAGTTATTTCGAGAGGCTAATTACCCCATCATTTAATATGTCATTCGAAAATGTGACAAGTGCTGACTCTACGTGTTTTCGAGTGAGCATGCAATGAAGTATAAAGTATAAGTATGTATAGTATATGATCGTAGTATATGAGTTAAGTTTGCAATGTGCAAATTTATTTATTTATCCAGTTAAAAATGATAAATAATATTTACATTCTGAATTACTAGGTTCACCGCCGCGCCGGAGAGACTTTAGTATGATGGAATATACTTTTATAGGTGTGAATAAGAAACGGCACGTCAATTATAATGAAATTATTTTATTTTTATTGTTTACAAGAAGTGAAAAGCCATTTAGTGAGGATTTATGTTTGCTTTTTATTTAAAAATAACTTTTCAAGAAAATCTATAGGTACTTATTTTTACTTCGGTAATTTTTGTTGTAAATATTTTCAAATTTATTTTGTGCTTTATTATTTGAAGTTATTGTAATTGGAACGATTAAAAGTTTTAAAATTCCTAGAATTTAAATCATTGTTTTATACAGGTTGTTCGTCTGTCCGAACGTCCGTCCCTTAATTATAGCTTTCGAATAGAAATATCGATTTTAAATAAATTTGGCGTGCAATTTTGTTTTTAAAACATGTTACAAATTTCGCTATCGCCAAATACCTCACAAATCAGTAATGGAATTTTATAAGAAATTGGCAGGAATTTGAAAAAAATCAACTAATTTTCTTTTTTTTGATAAAAAAAAAGAAAAAAAGAATTGAATAAATTATATAATGTAAATTCGAAAATTTTATGAATAGAAAACTTATATTACCTTCAGCATAGTTTTATACAATAAATTATGGCTTTTTGGATATGAATTAAAATTTTTAGAAAATAAAAATCCATTGACATTTTTTCACTAAAAATCAAAAGCTAAAAAAATGTATACAAACTAGCTGAGTCGGTCACGCGTTGCTGTGGCTAACGTTTTTTGTCATATTAGATTGTTGTAAACTATTTAAGGGGAACGGTAGGAGAACATCAAGCATGAGCACTACCACACCATGCTTTTTTAACATTGATGACATTTGTAAAAAAACATTGCGAACTTCATTACTGATTTTGTACTGCCGTCACTTCTTATTACAATAAAATTATTATTTACGAGCGAACATGTGACAGTTAAACTTATAAATGAGGTAAGTAGGGCGGATAGTTTGAAATCTTCAAACATATAGCTGCCGATGAGAAAAACATGGATTTTCCAAATCTAAACCACAATGAGACATTGTTTCCCCTTAAAACTTATTTATAGATATGACAAAAGCTAAACGAATTGGAAACTGTAACCTTCTGATGAGTATCGTAGAATCTGACGGTATCATTGTAATACGTGGCAACAGGACCACTTTTCCTTTAAACTTTCCAGTTTAAATGGTTGCTTCAAGAATATTTCCGGTGATGTTTTTGATGACCAAACGTGTACCGTTGCATAGTTGCAGTGGATTCAAATTACGCAGGACAATAAAAGGTGAACCAATTTTCAATCAAAAATTATGTGGTGGCATACCAGTGAATTTAAAAATTAATGAATTAAAATTAAAAATTCAACTGAAAAATGTACACTATCATTTTCATTAACATTGATTGATTTAAAATACATCAGATTGCCTGATAACAACTGTTGTATCTGGAAGTTAATTTTGTTAATAATAACATGCTTGGCTGCCAAAAAAGCTCGATGACTGAGCCAATTATAGTTCAAGTAATTATTCTGTATATCCGGAAAAATGCTCTGAATCAATTCATTTTCTTCCTGAAGAACAGTGAAGAAATTGTCTGGCAGTTTAATGCATTGCGTATTTGGTTAGTATTATATTCACTTTAATATGAATTTAATTTATAATTCAGTCTAAGTAACACGTATTCCGTTTACTATAATATAAATTTAACTTATACTTTAGCCTTAACAACATGTGGTGGTTATGCTATTAAATTGTAGCATATGTGAAACGTTTGGAAATTTGACATAACGCCATCTATTGAAAATTTACTCCAATCCAGTCAACAGATCTTGCTATCTGTTAGAATTATTTGGAGCTAACAGATAATTGTGACTGTCAAATAATAGACAAATAATTTGCAATACAATAATATTGCGATCATTAATTCAGATGTAAGCTATCCTATGTACATATCGTAAATCGTACCAAAAATACTATTTGACGTTTTGAATTATCTCCACAGAAAAAAAGCTTAAATTTCAGTTTGTAATTGAACACTTTTCAAAGTTTAGGCTTAGGTGTATTTAAAAGGTCATCCATTAAAAGTTATAAATGTAGGTCACATCTTAGCCTCCTTAAAATGTTCATACCAACGTATTTTTCAAACAGAAATTTCTATGAAATCTATCAAAGTCAAAGAGTCACATGGTGCTACTTTGCTTCAAAAAAGTATCAATATTCTACGGACTTCAAAAAAAAAAACAAGAATAAAATACAAAAATAAGAAGTACCTACGATATTATAATTTAGTTTTATTTAAAATAATCATCACAATATTTTAGTGCAGGAACATACTAAAAACGTGATAATTTCAAGCCTTGTCGTTTTAAAAATTAAATAATTATTCAAAAAAAGCCATATAATTTTTGTATTTTTATTTTATTTTTAAGTTATCTGGCTCTAATGATAAAAATAGTCAACAGGTGGGTGACAAGCATTTATAGTGTTAACACATACATTTCATTTTTAAAAATAAGATACAAATTTTAAAAAAAGCTCTTAACGCTAAAAACATTTGGAACCAAAAATAGAATAGAAATAAAATATTTTCTAAATCTAACATTATTTTAAACTCAGGTATTTTTTTAATGATAATTATTATCCCAAAAATATTCCTAAACGAACACACACACAATACAATCAACACCCAACAAAATGAGTTTGATTTCGCCAAAAATATCGAATATACTCGTATTGAAAATCACTTTAATTATTATTTGCGGGTTGGAAAATGATTCTATATATATAATCAATTTTAATTAAACAAGAAAATTCACATTACATTATATCAAATTTCTAAACAATATTAATTAACAAAAATTGAACGAGAAGAAATTAAATATAGGTACATAGCGAGATGAAAATGATTATTATCTTTTAATATAAAAAAAAATATCTAACATGATGTTTATTAATTTTGTTTCCTTTGACTTGTTTGTTTATTCAATTTTGTTTACAACAATATTAATGATGAAAAATTAAATTATATCAATTTCTTATTATTTCATTTAAGAAGAAGAAAATTAACACTTTTTTGTTTGTTATTTCAGAATTGAAAATGTTGAATTAATAATAATTATTTCATTGTATCTCAACGAATGCTTCAAGTCAAAGCATCACCTATGCAGTACAGTACAATAACAGCTGAATCTATCAAATTAGATTCATATTTTTATGAGAAATGCAAATTTTGCTATAGTACCTAAAAGAAAAGTGTTGAATTGATAAAATATTTATTAAGTGTTATAAAATTGGCAACAATCCTCATTTGGCCGAATTCCAAATGCATTTAGAAAACTAATTTAAAAGTCTACTTAACTTGAGAGAAATTGCTTTGGAAGTTTGTTTTTAAGAGTATAATTGAAATGCAATTCAACAATTTATTCTTATTACCACACTATCCGTATGTGAAATGGAAATGTCTAATACTATATAAGAACAAATTGGTCAATTAGATACTTCTATGTACATATGTAAGTGCAATATTAGACCTGTTTATTAGTAATATTTTAGTATTACTCTTGTTGTTTCTGCTTAATTGGTAACATATGTACATAGATTCTTAAACAAGGTAATAAATCATTTTAAGAGCTGATTCTTTGTATTTGTTAAGATGAAAAATTACATCTGCGTCATTGCCCGAAACTATGGAAAGGAGAGTACCAATAACAATATCATTTTAATTTTGTATACAATTTTTAGTAACATATTATTTACGCGATAACTCTTTTGAGATTGTTACTATCGTGGGATTTTTCAAATTTGTAGAAATAATTTTTTAGTTTTTTATTGCTAGATAGATAGAGATTTTATTGAATTAAAGTAAAATTTACATTACATATCAAAAATGTTTACAAAAATCATTATAGAATGGCAATTGCCGTCTGCCAGATTGACAACAAAACACAATGAATGTAAAAAGCCCTCAATATAATTAATTTTAAATATTAAAAAAGGTATTTATAATTATAATTTTTTAATTATAAACACTTCATGATAGATTACAAATAATTTAAAAAACAGTGAATAAAAACACAATCAAAAATTTTCGTTCATATAGCACTTCGATATCTAAGCGCAGTTTTGAAAAATTCGTAAAATTTGACAACATTCATTTTATTCAATAAACGTATCAGTTGATCTTCCGACAAAAAGTCTTTTCTGAATACATTCCTTCGGATTTCTTTGAGAATGGGGCATTTTCCCAAGAAGTGGACAATATCCTCACTTTATGATAGGTTGCACATATTACACTCTAGGGGTAAATCATGTCTGTGTGGAATGAAATTTAAATTTATTAGTTCACTACATAGTCTGACCATCATAGAAATCACACGGACATTATAGGAATCCTTAAAAAAGTTGTTCTCTGCAAGGTTATGATTTAATCTGCTGTAATTTGTTCTGTACAAGGAATTAGACGCTTCAGCAATATATTCAGCTCTACATTTCTCATCAACCTTTAAAATGACTCCATACAAGATGTTTTGAGCTGTTGTTAAATCCTCGATAAATTAAAATTAATTTGACATTCCTCAGCAAGATCTTGCCACTCTCGATACCAACTGTTTTGATCTTGTATGGCTTTTATGGCCACTTTTTTCATGACCCGTGAATCATTCATTTTTAAAACGTAAAACAAGAAGTCCGCTTGCAACTTCAATGTTTTTATAAACAAAGGAGAGAGACCCGTTTCCAGCATTATTACGTAGCTTGGCGTATTTTTCGGCAAATGAAATATTCTTTTTATTCTTCTTTTAGTTAGGAGTTTTTCAACCGAATTGTACTTTTTACATCCCCATACATGCGATCCATATAAAAGTATGCTCTCAGCTACTGCTTCAAATACTTTAAACTTGCTACTATGTGCTATACACTTATTTATGAAGCATGGTTTCCAGGTCATATTAATAGCAGTTTTCGCCTTAACCAATTTCTCCTTCAAGTGTTAAATTATTTGTAACAGTAATGCCAAGGTATTTGTATTCTCGCACATATTCAATATTTTCGCGATTATAGCTCCACTTTTCATTTGATGCATTACGTCCACCACCACTTTTAACAACCATAACCTTGGATTTATCTATATTTACTATTAAATTCCATAGCTGACAATACTGGTAAACTCTGTTGATCATGAGCTGCAGAGTTTCCGGTGATTGCGCAAACATGACTATATCATCTGCGAACAGAAGTGCCTTAATCTCGAAATTCATCTGGTGTCAATTCTCCCTCCAAAACTGTATTGAAATCAGCGGAGCTTTTACAAGATGCTAATCGGCCTGCTTGTTTTTCAGCGTATAACTTTTTTTTAGTCTTACAAAGCTCTTTAAACTTCTTATTGGCCTCTATATAAAAACCCTTAAATAATCCTTGGGTGGAGTTACGGAAGATCCTCAACCACGCAAATGATGTTTTACGAGCTTTTAGACATATACATATTTTGTATACTTCGCAATATACATATAACGGCCAATTGGATATTTTACGTTGAGCAAACTACAAAATTTTAATTTGAAAAGTTACAAGAAAAAGCCTAATTTTTCTGTAAAATAAAATTCTTTAAAAATGAAAAAACATTGCATATACTCATGTAAACATCGCAGCTACCCCAAGTGTATTCAAATTGGGGTATTGCTTGTTGATTATACCAACGCGCAGCAACGCTGGATGCTTGCTAGCAGTTGTGAATTTAATTTTCAAACAAAAATGAAATACAATTCAGCAACAATACTTTGCACATGATAACATAACTTATATTTTAATATCTGTTTCTGTTCTCGAGATATTTTAGTTGAAAACCTATTTTTACCAAATGTTTTTTGTTTGGTAACACGTCATAATGTATAAAATAAAATTTAATTAAACCGTTAATATCTCTCGATATTTGGGTTCATAAGGAAATTGTTTCATTTTTTTTTAAATTGCAACATTAAAGTCCATTAATGTTGCAATTTTGGACATTAGGTCCAAATATTGCCAACAAACTTTATTTATAAGTACTTTCTATCGATTTTCTTACATAATAAAAATTAGGCGCGACAGCTCGAAGAGAATCAGGGTCTCAGCCATTCCTGAGTGGGAGTAATTTCAGCGATGAAGGGGACCTACAGATTTTATACCGACTCCATACAACTAATTTGAAAAAGCACTTTAAATTACCAGAATAAATCTTGGAGGCTTTGTCAATTCATCATAAGAGACAGTTCTCGTAAAAGCAACTTTAGGTGGCACAGAAATTGAACCGAAGACCTCTGGCACGACCGTACTACGGACTAACTATCACATTCACGGGTACTAAATTTTTTAACTTATTCACTTAAATTTTCTGCAAAAGAAACTTAAAGCCTTTTATCACTTATGAAATTTTATGAATAAAGAATTTTTCATATAATGGCACTATAGGGTTTTTGACCTTTCAGGATTTTGGGTTTATGGAATTTTGAGTTTATTGGTTTTTGGGTCTTTGGAATTTTAGAGCTTCTAGATTTTGAATTTTGTATTATTTAAATCTCTTCAATGAAGCCCTAGCATCTGTCATAACATCTTTAGGATTCAGACTGATTGCAGACAGCATAAATTTGTCTTTTTAAGTGTATTTAATCTCTTTCAGTTTCAGGTCTTAAACTATAACAAAAGGGATACTTCCGGGAGTTCATCATGTATAATTATTAGATAAGCATTATTCCCTAAAAGTTCATTCAAAGTTCTTTATTTTACATTTTCTCTAAATGAACCATTTATCCAACTTTTGATCGTCGACAAATCCCAAACCCATTAGTGATAGGTAGAACTATAAATCCCATTACATCAAGTAGATTCTATCGTTTCATCATTTTATTTTAATGTGTCGGGGAGTTCATTTGCAATTTCGCACATCGTCAACATCTCACTATCTTGAGGGAATTAAAGTTCAAAATTTCCTCGTACTTCATGCTAAAAGAAAATTCAAAAAAACAACACTTCCGCAATCCACACGACTATGAGCTTCAAATGTATATTGTAGATGGAATATTATAGCAAACTTACCAGAAGACTATACACGATATACGTGCAGCAACAATAGAAATTGGAGAGAAAAGAGCACAGTTCACTTGAGACCTACAGAATTCATGATGTTTATAATAATTTAGATAAACTTCAATACTATCTCGACATAGACAGACATATAGTAGATACATTTTAGTGTATAAAGATACTTGTATGATCATATCTACAGATAGATATTGAGCTACACGAGTACTCGTACAGCACCAAGCATCATCTCCCTGTCCCAAGTGTCTTACTACTCTCGGTCGGTATGGTCATGGTGTTAAAATAATATTCAATAAGAGAGCGCAGCGCACGTATCTTTAAATGGAAAAGTATCTAGAACTAGTCATTGTGATTAGATATATGGGGCAAAGTACCCACATAAACTTTTAACTGATTGAATTATAACTTTTATTAGATGAATGAAAGTTGAGTGGGTTATAAAATCAGCAAGTAGATTCTTTTTCCTATATTTATACTAAGTATAGAAAATGATGGAAGAGAATAATATTGTACCTTCATAAGTTGTAGTACCTAGATTCGAAGCTATCGCATCCATAGGTAAGGGTATCTAGAACAAGATACACGTATGCTTGATGTGATTCGTGTTCATAGAACCTAATATCCATAAGTTAAACATACATCTTTTGTTGTTAAGTATATTCTGCAAGAATAAGATAAAAACGTTATACGCCCCTTTCTATAACTGACAACACAAGTTCCAAAAATACTCATATATCATAGTAGTTATGATAAAATATAGAGTATGCAATGCATAGAGGTACACGGTACACGGTACTCGAACTCATAAACAATGATTTAAATTTTATGTTGTATTTTATTTCTTCGTCAAGACAAATTGTTTCCAAGGAGGACAATCAAAATATATTTCGGCAAAGTTTAGTCAGAGGGCGAGATTTACGAGTATGTAGTTACATATATAGATATTAGTTTATGAGGGTGATGGTTTTACATCACTAAGTCTGCAATGAAGCCATAGATAGATTCGTTTAAATTATTCTGGATGCGAGCAAAAACAAAAAAAAAATATTCTTTTTGTACCTCTTATCTTTATCGACACTCTGTTTTTGAGATTTGAAATATGACGAAGTATTGATCTCTTACTTGGATGAATGGATTTTTATATTTTCTCTTCAGATTGAAGACATTTCTGTAAGAATTTTCGCAGAAATTCAATTGATCAATAAGTCAGCTCATATATTGAATAAAACAAATTTATTTCATGGGGTTTATATTTTATTTTTTTACAAAATATAGATTTACATATACATATTTCAATATTTATTGTTTCAAGATTATTTAAACGATAACAACTGAAATCTGGTATCAGACAGAAATTTAGGGACATGTTTCATCTATAAACAAGGCATTTAGAAGGTCAAAAATGTTTTATGGTAATTTAAACGTATTCGGATGATGTATGTATATCCAATGAACCAATGCTGGTTCTAGAGGAACTAAATGTCGATATTGATTATGAATAAAATTAAAAATTTGTATTCTCGGTTATTATTCCAGTTTAATGAAGTTGAAAAACGACCAACATCACTTTACATTCATCAGCTGCTGTGATATACTATATTAGAGACATTTACTATTAATCTTTTTTTAATGTGATGTTTG
Source organism: Eupeodes latifasciatus (assembly GCA_920104205.1). Classification (NCBI taxonomy): domain Eukaryota; kingdom Metazoa; phylum Arthropoda; class Insecta; order Diptera; family Syrphidae; genus Eupeodes; species Eupeodes latifasciatus. The sequence goes on from OV049925.1 coordinate 30,804,429, forward strand.
CAATAAACGGTTTGGTTTAGTTAGGTAGCTTTATAGATTTATCTATTTAAATCAAGGTTTGTTTTTGTAAATGTTTGACCTCATAAAGCTACCCATACATATATAAATTAGTAATGGGTTAGATGCTCCCGTGTTAAATCAAGAGAATTTTTGACTTGATATTTAAAATGTAAGGCAGGTGTTATATGTATATTTTTGTTTTGATTGAATAATTTATACATATAGTCTGACTCGTATATGACTAATGTTCAAATTTGTTTTCGTATTAGTTCTTATGAAGCATGAAATTTAAGTTTGAACGCTCGTTAGTTAATTTTTGATGTAATTTTTCAAGATGAAAAGAGATGTAAAAGATTATCCGGAAAATTAAATACAAAAATGGCCTTACTTCGAAAAAATTCGTATACATCTGAATTTTGGAAGGGAACTTCATTTGCATTCATGGTATTAGGTCTTTTTGCCCAAAACCATATCGCCGAAACTAAAAATGTCATAGCGCCCAAAACAGTTTTATTAACATTTTGTTAATTAAAAAAAATTGTCTCCTCGAAAATTTTACGAATTTAAGTAACGAAAGTTTTATATCCAAAACAACGAAGAATAACGTTTTTGATAAAAGATAAAATACTGAGAAAAATCGAACTGACAGTTTTTTTTATAAAAAATAAAAACCTAAAAAAAAAATAATAAAAGTAAGTAAAAATTGATTTTGGACTTAAATAATTGTTCAAAACTTTTAGACATTGGCTTTAAACTAATTTTGTCTTTTAAAAAATATCGTTGTTAACATTCAGTAACATTTTGAGAAAAATCGAAATAACAGTTTTTTTTACAAAAAATAAAAACCTAAAAAAAATAATAAAAGTTGTTAAAAATGGATTTTTGACTCAATTATCTTTTCAAAAATTAAAAATATTAGCTTCAAACTAATTTAATCTTATAAGAAATATTGTTTTGAACATTTGATAAAATTTTGAGAAAAATCGAATTGATAGTTTTTTAACAAAAAATAAATACCTACAAAAAATTAATAAAAGTTTGCAAAAATTAATTTTCGACTTAAATATCTTTTCAAAAATTTAAGATATAGGCTTCAAATTAATTTTGTTTTATAAAAAAATATTGTACAGTAATTTTTTTATAAAATTCTAACAGTCAGTTTTTTCATAAAAAATTAAAATCTACAAAAAGTAGTACGCAAAAGTGGTAAAAATTGATGTTCGGTTCTCGATATCTCGTGAACAATAGAAGACATTGATGAAATAAATTTCATTCATCCAATTTGTATTTGTTTATAATGGGTGATTTTTTTGAGGTTAGGATTTTCATGCATTAGTATTTGACAGATCACGCGGGATTTCAGACATGGTGTCAAAGAGAAAGATGCTCAGTATGCTTTGACATTTCATCATGAATAGACTTACTAACGAGCAACGCTTGCAAATCATTGAATTTTATTACCAAAATCAGTGTTCGGTTCGAAATGTGTTTCGCGCTTTACGTCCGATTTAATTTTGTTCAGCGATGAGGCTCATTTCTGGTTGAATGGCTACGTAAATAAGCAAAATTGCCGCATTTGGAGTGAAGAGCAACCAGAAGCCGTTCAAGAACTGCCCATGCATCCCGAAAAATGCACTGTTTGGTGTGGTTTGTACGCTGGTGGAATCATTGGACCGTATTTTTTCAAAGATGCTGTTGGACGCAACGTTACGGTGAATGGCGATCGCTATCGTTCAATGCTTACAAACTTTTTGTTGCCAAAAATGGAAGAACTGAACTTGGTTGACATGTGGTTTCAACAAGATGGCGCTACATGCCACACAGCTCGCGATTCTATGGCCATTTTGAGGGAAAACTTCGGAGAACAATTCATCTCAAGGAATGGACCGGTAAGTTGGCCACCAAGATCATGCGATTTGACGCCTTTAGACTATTTTTTGTGGGGCTACGTCAAGTCTAAAGTCTACACAAATAAGCCAGCAACTATTCCAGCTTTGGAAGACAACATTTCCGAAGAAATTCGGGCTATTCCGGCCGAAATGCTCGAAAAAGTTACCCAAAATTGGACTTTCCGAATGGACCACCTAAGACGCAGCCGCGGTCAACATTTAAATGAAATTATCTTCAAAAAGTAAATGTCATGGACCAATCTAACGTTTCAAATAAAGAATCGATGAGATTTTGCAAATTGTATGCGTTTTTTTTTTTAAAAAAGTTCTCAAGCTCTTAAAAAATTACCCGATATAAGGAATAAAAACTTTTAAGAAATCCTACTAAAATTTTTAAAAATTGGGTTTCGACTAAAAATCTAGTTTACAAAAATAGATTTTGAAATCAAACTGTTTCATCATATGTAAAATGTTGTTGGTAATTTTAACTTTTTTTAGAATAATTTAACTGACAACTTTTTTAACAAAACCGAAAACCTACAAACCTTTTAAAGCAAGACAAATTGACAGACGGGATGGGAAGTTATCAGTGTGGTTCGCATCCCAGTCTCTTTTTTCTTTTGAAATGAGTTTTGTTAATTCTTGAAAATGGGGTAAAAATAATGAATAAACTTTTATTCTCGGAAGTCCTGTATTATTGAATCCGGAAAAATGTTGGTAAGAATTGGAAGATCGGAATTTGAAGTAGTTTAAATGCCATTCAAAATTCCACTGTACTTGTGATTTAATACAAAGGAACATTCATCATAAATTATGTCATTAAATGAAGACCAGAAATTATTTTGAACAAGATTAAGTTGCTGTTTTTCTTAGAATTGTATGCTTTTAAATGGCCTGTTCAAACCATAAGCAAACATTTTTTCATTACAGGAAAGGTATTTTTTTTTGAAATATTTTTTTTAAGGTTTAAGTTAATTTTACAAAAAAAAAAACTGTCAAGCCTTATGTTAAAACTAATATGTGTATTTTAAAAAAAAAATTACTTTTTAAGCTAGTAGTTGAAAAATGTATCAATTCATGTGTCAATTTTCCTTAAAAAACAGTTCTTAAGATGGCCATAAAATCTCTACTTTGAAAACCATTGGACACAACACAAACATGCAAAATAAATGCGAAATGAATGAATTGCAATACTAAATTTTTGGGATTCAGCATTCACTGAAAAATGTATATATTTAGGTCCTCAAGAACTTGCATCTGGTTTTTTCTCATAAGACAAAATGACATTTGAAAAACGAAAATATTTAACAGTCACTTATAGAAATTTAAGCTGATATAAAATTTATTTAAATTCGATACGTCTAAAAGTTCTTATCTTATACATACGAACAGACATGTCATTTCAAAACGTTGGATTTATGTTCTAAGAACCTTGAATCACAGAAATATGTCAGTGTTTTCAATTCGAAAAATCGGACCTTAAAATAATACATGAATAACACTTATCCAGAATAAAGTCCAGCTTTTTGTTTTTCATAACAACATGTTTCCCTCTCTAAATCATTAATTTATAGTACCAGCTTATTATAAATAATCTGTATTTTTGAGTACTTTTTTCTCAAAAATACAAAATTTTCATTATTAAATTTGTTCAATTCCTTTATTTAAATACATCATCTTCATGTTCAGTTGTTGTGTTTCGAATGATTTAAATATTTAAGGAATATGTTTCTGAAGAATTAATTTTATAACTTAACGTTATTAATATTTACCTGGAAATATATTCGAACATGAATGGTGTTGAAAAATTTGTTTTGATTCGTCAATAAATTTTACCAAGAATATGGACATTTATTTCCATTGGAATTTTTCATGGAAGAATCTATCAACACATTCATAACATTTATGAATTCGAATCAATGAAATAAGATTCTACGTGGGAAACAAAATTTTCTTCAAAATTCAGACTAAGTATGGAAGATAAATTTGAGTGTTGTTTTTCAAATTTTATTTCTTTGGACACTTGATATTTGCATTTTAAGAAATAAATAAATCATAAATTTTCTCAAAACTTTGAAGAATCATCAATATGCATTATAAAGTCAATAATCAGTTGATCTATAGTAGACGAAAATTTACCCTCTTTAAGATACTCAGTTCGGGTGATTGCAGGTGTTAGGAAGATAGACATATACCACCTTCCATAAATATTAAAGTTTCATAATATATTCCTTTGGAATTTTCTTTTAGCCAGGTGTATGAAGAAAAATAAAAGTCTATAATTTTTCTTTTATCTTGTTTATTTTTATATACCTATAGGAAGAAAAATGTTTTATTCTTCATTGTTCGTGATTGAAATAAATAGGGTAGAGTTCAAATTGAGGCCACAAATTTATTTTGAAAAATTCGATTCATGTTCAGTCAATAGCAGCATACAAAATACAAAAAAGAAGACTTAAAATGTGTATACTCATCATTCGGAAAGTCATAGTTACCTATGATATTTGCTTTATCATATTATACGAGTATTCGAGGCATTCGTTGTAACAATTAATCGCGAAATCATCACAAACATCAGGCTCTTGACATATTGAAAAGGAAGCTTTAGCTTAGCTTATTGACATAGAAACTCCATCAATTTTCTATGAGAGTTTAATAATAATTTAAATTAGGTTTTATGTTAAAAATTCTAAGGATTAGAAGCTTATGATCAAAGACATATGGTAACCAAGTTAATGTTCCTGTTACCTATGTGTCGAGAACGTGGAAAATTACTTGCGATGGAGCTTTCAAATCGACTTTAAAATAAAGATACTGATGCACAGAATACGGATTTGAAGTTCTTTAAACTGAAGAAAATATAAATTTTGTTGGCATGGTGTCAAAAATTATAGATACAAAATGACTCATGTGTTTGTATTGTGATGAAAGTATATGTATGTACAATTGTACAACATATGCATATTGTCATGGATTTGTCACTCAAATGGCAAAATGACAAGTTTTTGAAAGAAAGCCGAAACATTGATTCAAAAGAGATTAATAACCAGAATTTTTTCTTAAGACATTAAGACGAAAGAAAACTCCAAAATCGTATGGCTCCCTTTATTATAATCCAATGCACCTTGATTACTTAAAATAAAGCTTTTAAGGTTTTTTGTGGAGTTGAAATTTTGAGAAATATTTCTTCACATGAGTTTATTGAACATTAGTTTTTTTTTGTAAATGCAACGAAGTTTAAAAACATTATTTTAAGTGTTTTATAATTTAATATTTTTACAAAACATTAATATTTCTAAATCCCGACAAAAAAATATGTTTAATAATGACAAATTCATTCAATCAATCAAGCATTTTCCTATAAAATTAAGAACATATTTGCAGTTTCAAAAATGTTTTCAAAATATTAAAGTTAAATTATTAAAACATCCACTTTGTGTCTATACGACATTAAAGTTAAAAGCATATTTTGTAGAATATGAATAGATCTTTCATTATAAGGTTCAAACTATTTTTCTACGCACTCAAAGTTTTTCCTCAAAATTATTTGTAAGCCCCTTAAAGTTCATTTCTTTATATTTCACAAACAAATTCACAATAATATTTTCTGGATTCTTAGAATTTAATGTTATTATGTTTGCTTTAGTATTTAGAACAACTAAACAATATTGCCTCAAAAAAATAAATAAGTCAAGGAGAAAACGCTATATATGTATGTATGTATGTATAAGTCTGAAATTTAATACTGAAAATTTTGATAAACTCCTGGACCTGTGTTTTTTTTTATTAACGTCATCATCACAAAAATATATCCATTTCAATTTAAAACAGAATTTTTATATATCCTCAATTATAATATTCAAGTTATTGACAGGATTGTTCCACTAACGAAAAGTGCGATGAAGTAAACAAATTAATCGATATGTTTGCGTACAGAAATCTTTGAGATTATTTCTTAGAAGCATGTTCCAATTATCACTGAGGAGAAAAAAATGTCAATAGATGTAAAATTTAATTTTATGAATATTATAAAATACAAAGAAGTTGCAAGAATGTAAAACAATTAATTTGTTTGTTAAACGAACAATGTTTTTTTTCATTTTGTTATGTGGCGCCCAACGTGGAATAGAGCCATCCAAATTATTTCTCGTAGTTCTCAAAATGTTTCAAAATTAAAATAAAAATGTCAATAAAAAAAATCTTTTCTAACCTTCCTACCTTAACCAATTTCCGATAATCGTTAAATTATTTGGTCAAATAATCTTTTTACCCACATCAAACACATCAGGATCTACACCACTTCCTCATACATACATATGTATAAAATCATACATACATAATGTAGATAAGCGAGATATGTATACAAACACTTTCAGCCCATTTAGAAAAAAAAAAACCCTGAACACGGGTATCAAATTATTTTTTAAGGTAAGTAAGGAAGGGTACAACAACTCTTTAAAAGCTAAAGCACACGACTGTAGTTCGAGTCCGAACCAAAATCGTCCTCTCATAATATATTTACCCACAAGTTTTTGTGTTTTTTTGCCGTGTTTTTTGTTTTTGTCTATATTTTCCAGCCAGTTCACTTAATTTATTATTCATAATACTGACCTCAAAACAAACACAGTCTGCATTACCGATCCCACTGCTATTTCAGGATTAAAAAAAAGACAAAAAACTTGAGGCGGTTTATACAATTCGAGAGAGTAAACACAAAAATGAGTTTTTTTGATTGAAAACACACCAAAATGGAAATCAAACAGAGACAAAAAAACACAATAAAATTAAAATTTCAAGAAAATAAATAAATGAAAAATATACTAAGAGTACAAAAGTACATATACATGCTCAGTTACAGCATACCCACCTTGAATTAATAAATACTCGTACACAGCTAAAGGATCCGAATGGCCTTTGAAGTAAAAGGGGTATAGATTGCGCTGGCTAGCTATATAGTAGGGTCCAGAAATCACCTCCCAAAGGAGATAAACCTTCGTAAACGTATGTATGTTTTATATATGCATGTAAGTAGAGGGTTTTCCCTTACTTCGTATTTCGTATTATTGTTTCCTGTTTAACTCTCATTTCATTAAAAAAACAATAATCAATTTCCTTGTTTATTCAACAACGTGCGTATTTGTATGATGACGGAGGAAACAATTATTTTATATACTCGTATGTACTTATGTACGGTACGTGAAAGGAACCGAAAACTAAAGCAGAGAAACGGACTGACGGACGGACCTGGTCCATTGCATTCAATAAAATTACTGCACATCACATTATGAGTACACTACACACACATAAAGTTGGTATAGAGTTATGGATCAATGAATGGTGATTAATTCAAACTTGTATAAATATTAATTAAATACCGCACCCATTGGCCTTTTATTACTTATGGCCGGTTACTTTTATCACATTTGATCGCCACCGTTAATTGACGACCAGCTAAAGTATCTGTAAGCTTTTGTATCGCAATTTTTTCTTTCTTTAAATTAAATCAACAGATGATTTTTGTATATCATGACAATCACTATAGGAAGGTATGTATGTATATAGGAGGTTTAGAAACATAACATAGATAGATTTTAGTTTATCACTATAAGGAGACAACGAGCCACCTGTGTTTGATTTGTATCTAAGTATCTTTTTGTATATCTTATCACGAAACAAGTTTTTTTGTAAAGATTTGTTTTTTTTGTTTTTATTTTATTATTAAATAAACATTAAGTTTATTTTTAAATCAAAATCAACTATTGTGCCTTTAAGCCAACGAACGGCATCGGCGACGACGGCGGCGAAACGATAACAACACAAAACATTGATGAAGCGTAGCATCTGCGGAAAACAAAAGTATCTGCATCACTATTTCGTTATCTAATGAATTCATTTTTATTGTGTCGGTCTTTGGATTGAAAGCTCTTTTGGTTTTGAGCAAAGCGAACATCACCCACCGCCCTCCACACAGAGAGTTGATTTCTCTGAGCAAGCTCAATCTCAATTCACATCACGCAAAAAAAGCTCAAATCTTTTCAAAAGAGTAACTTTATGGATTTAATGTTCCTTCTAGTATAAACTTCCCGAAGCAGGCAGATTTGAAGAGCGCCGGTCTTCCGTTTTGTTTTTCTGAAAATTTTTGTAAGCTTATTGTTTTACTCAATCTTTTTTTTATTCTTCTAATCTTCTTCTATAATCATTTTTATGCGTTATTTTATTTGTATCTTTATTGTTTATAGTTTTTTTCTCTGCTTTGTTGTTTTGTGGAATGTGTTTAATTTGTTTACCAAAAGTTTACCATTCATAAAAATAGAAGGTAGGTATCTCATTGTAAAATTATTGTAAATTTCTATGCGATAGAAGTGGGGTTTGGGGTTTTAGGATTGATCGGAGGTGATCAACCTTAATAAAATTCAAGAGTTGTATATGTTAATTAGTTAGAGGTAGGTAGGGTACCTACCTCAAGACGTTAACAACTTAAAGTTATAGATAAGTATACGCATATAGAAAGCTTCTAAGGTATTACGGAAGTTTTTAAAAGGCAAATGATAATTTTGGATTGTATGCTTTGATATTTCATGAATGAATACAAAATTTCAAATGTTAGTTTATTTCCGATAAAAATATATTTGCCGGTAAGGAAGAAAAAACTATGAATTGATTTTGTTAATTTATTTATAATAAACAAAATAAATAAGTAGGTACATTGATTGATTTCATGGTTGCCAATTATATTATATCATGAATAAAATTAAAAAAAGTATGCTTACTTTTTAACATTTTATGAAAGTTCAAATTATATAGAGGGTGCTTTAACTTTTAACAATTTGCTAAATCCTTACGATTTTTGATTTGCTGACATTTCAAATTAATAGTTTCGATCCCTATATTTAGTTTTTTTTTTTGTTAAGATTGAAATTTTGTTTACAGAAAGTTGCTAACTATTAAATTGTTTAAAATGATGTCCTTAAAAGTTATCTTCATTATAATTAAATAAAGAGGCTGGGATGCGACCCACATTGATAACTTTCCATCGCTTCTGTCGATTTGTCTTGCTTAGAAGGTTTTTAGGTTTTTCGTGTTTTGTTAAAAAAGTTATCAGTTAAATTATTCTAAAAAAATTAAAAATAACCAACAATATTTTGCATAGTTTGATTTCAAAATCTATTTTTACTAATGAGCTTTTTAGCCGTTAACCAACTTCATTTCTTAAAAGTTTTTATTTCTTATATAAACAAAATACAAATTGGATAAATGCAATTAATTTGAAGTAAATGTTTTCTATTATTCACGAGATATCAAGAACCGAACATCAATTTTTACTAATTTTGAGTACCTACTACTTTTTGTAGATTTTAATTTTTTATGAAAAAAAACTGAATTGTAGATTTTTATAAACAAATTACTGAATGCTGAAAACAATATTTTTTATGAAAAAAATTAATTTGAAACCTATATCTAAAAATTTTAAAAACATATTTGGATCGAAAATCAATTTTTACCAACTCTTGTTAATTTTTTTTTAGGTTTTTATTTTTTTTTTAATTTTTCGATTTTTCTCAAAATGTTACTGAATGTTGACAACAACATTTTTTAAAAAATAAAATAAGTTTAAAGTCGATGTCTAAAAGTTTTGAAGAGTTATTTGAGTCGAAAATCAATTTTTACTAACTTTTATTATTTGTTTAGGTTTTTATTTTTTGTAAAAAAACTGTCAATTCGATTTTTCTAAAAAATTTACCGAATGGTGAAAACAATATTTCTTATAAGATAAAATAAGTTGAAAGCCCTAAACTCAATTTTTTGAAAAGATATTTGAGTCGAAATTCAATTTTTACCAAATTTGAGTAATGTTTTTTTTAGGTTTTTATTTTTTATAAAAAAACTGTCAATTCGATTTTTCTCAAAATTTTACCAGATGTTAAAAACATTATTTTTCGTTACACAAAAATGTTTTAGAGATAAAATCATTTTTTATGGTGATACATTTTTTTCTTCAGTTTTTTTGATTTATAAAAAAACCCTTTAATTGGATTTTTTCCAAAAATATATTTGTTTGGTATAACGTTACAATATATTATAATATCAAATTTATCTCAAGTCTCTAGCCTTATTGATTCGTGAGATATTTATGGTTAAACAAAATTTTAACCTTTTTTTTAAACTGCTATGGTAAAAAAACCACCCACTCAATTTTCTTCAGAGCCCTTTCTGCATCTTTCTGCATTATTATCTGTATAACAAAATTCATTTTAAGACGATATCTCTTCTAGTTCTTAAACTATGGACGACGAAAAAAAAACGTCGCGAACGTACGTACACACGCTCGCACAGACATCTTTCTTAAAATCTTTTATTTCGACTCTAGGGACCTTGAAACGTCGAGAAATGTCAACATTTTCAATTCGCCAAATCGAACAAAAGCTTAATAGACAAAATAATTGACAGAAAAAAAAGAAACAACTCATTTATTTAATTGGTTCAAAAATCAGTTGCAATACTCCAGAGTTAGAGCCAGTTCGACTGGAAATCTACCTCAGCTTTTGTTTTGTGACTTAATAAAACCCTGCTTTTTATTGGTGCATCCCGTCGTAGGTGTACTTTTTGTTTTCATGATTTTTATAGAAATTTAAACAGCTTAAGAATGTAAATGTTATTCCTTACAGAATTATAGTTTAAGTTTTTATTCACTTTTCCAAATTTGTCTAAAGTTTTGAAACTGTACCGTTATTAATGTTTTAAGCTGTTTTTTGTGTTCAGAATTCTGAAATAAGAACTAAAGTCAAATTGGATGTTTTTTTGTGGGATCCACCCGAAAGACCGTGTTTATGCAGATAAACCTTTATCTCTTAAACACTTAAAAACCATCATTCGTCAAGTTATGAGATACCTCCCAATATGTGTTAAAAAGTGGTCGAAAATTACCTCAAAAGAATCGATGGTTCCAACAGTTGGCGTGGTGATCATTTTAATAATGTAGTGTTTCACACATATTGTCAATGTTCAAACTTTATAATAAAAAGAAATATCATGAATACTTTATATGTATTCTATTTACGTTTACTTTTGAAACTGCAAAATGGACAACCCTGTATTATATTTAAAGTTTCTACTTCACTTTTCTAATTTTGTGTCAATTTTAAAATCTGTTAAATTATTACATTTTTTGTGGAGATAAAATAGCTTAATTTAAACGTTATAGAACTTTTCTTTCTAAGGCGATTGAAGTTTGCAATACAGTCATTTTTAATCTCACTAAAAAGCTGCCAACTTCTTATGTATTCAAAAAACACGAGTTATAAGTGTATCGAAAAAGTAAAGAGGTCTGAAAATACGACAAGTTTAAATTTAAGACGATAAAATTTCAAGATTCTACGATGTCGGAAAGTGCTTCATATTTACAGTTTTTTCGATTTTTTAAATCAACAAGCTTAGTATGTTTTATTATTAACTAATTTCATTGAATAATAATAAAATTTTATTTTAAAATAAAATTATTTTTTACTTTATCAATAAATTAATGGATTTTGAAACAAATAAAAGTATTAAACATTATTTTCTACTTTTTTGTTCAATTTGAAATTAAAGCGTGTTTTATTTAGCTATTTTTATTTATTAACTGAATAGAAGTTCTCATTAATTTTTCAAACTTAATATCTAATATCTTAACAAAATTTATATGTATAATCGTATATACATACATGGTAGTTTATTTTTATTAGTTCATTAGAACATTTTAAAGCTTAACAATTCGAAACTATTTCAGCTGTTGTCCGGTTTTCTCGTAATAATTTGCGGTTTCTATAATTTTATCATAAATAAGTTCCTTAACTTCTAAGGCAAACACAAAATCAACATGGGTCCAAGTTTTCACAGGTACATTGTAGCTTTCAACTAGATTTGGAAGCAATTTTTCGATTTTCTTGACATCAACTACTGGAGCCATTTTGTCATTGTCACTATAGTACACACGAACTGGAGTGATAATATTTGAAATGTTATAATCTGGTGGGGTTATCTGACCATAGACTCTTAGATTATTATCTTTCCCGTGGTCGAATTTTCTAAAATACCCAGATTTGTGTTCTTGTAAATAGTGAATAGCTTGACCAGTTGAACAGCCAGCAGGATGTGTTTCTAGGGCTTGTGGCAAAAGGGTCTAAAAAATGTCCCTATTTAAATGTTGATTGTAAGTAAATAAAAAGTTGACAACTTACATAATTCAAATGCTCTGAGTCCCAACCTCCAAGTATAAATAGAAGACCAGCACATACCCATTGAAACCATGATCCCACTGCACACAATTCAGATCCCAACATCGAAACAGGCTCAATCATAGGTAGAAATTCGAGCCCCTCAAGAAGATGACTCAATACTGGGGATTGATGTAGAACAGATGATGCAATAAAACCTATGGGGCTCTTTATATTTCCAACAAATGCTATTGGTGCTAACATATACGAAGTCTTGAACTTTGAATTGTATTGTGGAAGCTCGGATAGAAGAACAAAGAAAACAGTTGCTCCCTGAGAATGACCAATAAAATGTAACTTTTCCTGATTAGTTTTTCCAAGGACATAATCTATCATCGCTGGCATATCAAAAATTCCCAGTTCATGCCATGAAAACTTCCAGAATTCCGATTCATCAGGTGATAGTTTAACGTGTTTCCTGCTATAAACATTACCACGATGGTTTCCCATCCAAACATCGTAACCGGCATCCGCTAGAACATATGCCAGAGCATTATCAGGACCATTTAATATGAATGAGTCGGTAGATGTTGACATGCCATGTTGAAGAAGGAAAACAGGTCGTGGCTTGGAGTCATTCAACTGTAGGTTTTTTGGAGAGTAGGGAATGCGAAACATAGTAAGAAGATAGTTATCTGCTGTCTTGACCTCATGGGACTCCACGGGATAATTGAAGCTGGCAATTCGTTGGGGCTGTAAAAATTGTTCCATCTTTTTTAGATGAATTAGTTTTTTCTTGATATAGACTTACAGTGGAGATGAGAATATTTGATTCTTGAGATATGGAAATCGTTATTATTTTTAATATAATTAACAGAATGAAATACATTTCTGATATTACTTGTGCCAACTTATTGCTTCTTTTCAAAACAGATTGCTTTTAAAAGGTAATATTTCATGAGTTCTCATCTTTTTATTTGAAGCTTCTAATTATTTTAAATAGAATATTGTGTTTAATTATAACTTGTCAATATTTTGATCTTGAAATGTAATAAAGTTTGTATAACTTTAGTTTAGGTATGGCATTAATGCAGGTTTAATTTAGCATGATGCAATGAACGAAAAGGTTAAACAACATGCGGGCTACATTTCCATTAAACCCTTAAGCTTTATTTGAAATCTATATAGAATTTTAAATCGATTCATATTTTTACAATTAGTGTGGAAACAACAAGCCTTTGGCTTAGATACTTATTGTTGTAAGAATAGAGCCAGTATTAAAGCTGAGTTTTATCATTGCATCAGTTAGAGTTGAAAATTTTAAAATTTTCTCCAAGCTTCAAAGGAAATTGAATCTATAAGTCCATCGTTTTTAGAGAGAGGTACGGAAGCTTGAAAATTTTTACAGTTTTTATATAATTATATTGTAATGTGAAACTGTGTACAAAATGTGTTTCCTACAAAAATAAAAACATACAAGAAATACTTTAAGTATTTTCCAACAAGAGGTCTTATTTAAAATATATTTAATGAGAAATCAATGTATGCTTATTTCATTTAAATGAGACACGATGTCATCAAAATGTCTAGCATGGCTAAGCCTAAGCTACAGTGATTGCAGAACCACAATCCTTACATGAAATTTTCCATGGTCAGATCGCACATTTGTGGCTGTATGCCTTCGATAATTTCAGGAATGGGAAGGTATTGAATTGATTGGGTAGCAGTATCATCGACCTTAACTTTTGTGTGGTTCCCAAGAAAAAAGCCTAAAAGGGTTAAAACACTGTCAAGAAAGATTTCTTGCGAAATTTCGATGTTTGTATTGCTTGTTTTGTACGCAAAATAAAGACCATCCAAATCAGCAAACAATAACACGTTTAGGCTTCTTATTAATTATACTTGGATTTTCCAAACAAACGTCGTTTTATATTGTTCCGTTAAGATAAGAGCTTCAAACGTGACAGTTATCAACAAAGCGGTCAATTTAAAATAAAAATTTAGAGAACCCTTTTTTAATGGTGTCCTAAAATAAACACAAGTTTTTTTTGACAGTTGTGTTGATTATTATTCCCAACATTATACAAATTACTTGGCAGTTGATTTATTTTTAAATTTAAGTCAAATTATTTATCAGAATATTTAAAACATAATAATTATATTATATGATATTAGCTGACCCAACAAACGTTGTATTGTCATATAAATAATTTATAGAGAATATTTTGATAGAAATAAATAACTTATTGCAAATGTGTAAGAATGTGGTATATACAAAGTTGAAGAGATATAGAGCACTGGGGTGGAATCGGCTAAGGTGATTATTGATAAATGACAATCAAAATGATCGCATTTGATCTACGTAAGTTGATAGTCAAATTGATACCTAAAAAGCTGTCACAACGAAAATTTGATAGTCAATTTCAAACAAATTTGTTTATTCTGAATAAAATAAATAGGAGACACCAAGTCTCCTGGTAACAAATGTTGTATCTTAAGATTTAATTCGTTGACATCCACATTTTTTGCTTCTAAAATTGCTCTTTCTGCCGGCCACTCATGATTTGTATATTGTCTGTGTACATCGGGAAATATCTTGTCAATGAGAGCATCTTGTGAATCAATAATCGTGCAGAAATCGATCGGTAATTTTATGCATCCAGTTTCATCTGTAGTAACATTTCCGTCGCTTATATCTAACAGTTGTTTTAAGAATGTTTGTGTGCCATTGTGCATTCTTCCCACATGATAATTTTACACTGTTTCAGCACTGTGGCCATGGATGATTGTTTTTTATATTGCACACCGAGTCTGGGTTATTTTGAATATTTAGTTTAAATACTTAATGAGCTGTTCTGCCTCCATCCAATAAAGTTGCCGCAATGCCAGAAGATGCAGCCAATCCGATACCATTATTTGATCGTATTTTAGCAAGAATTAGCGAAATAAGGAATTTTTTGCCAGTTCCACCTGGTGCATCAAAAAAAAAAAAGAATCCACCTTGTCCTGCCGAAACTGCGAGAATGTGTGGTCATAAATGGTTCTTTGTATTTCATTCATTAGTGGGACATTGCGAGCGATAATCGCTGCCATTTTTACAGTATTGTATTGTAGTTCATGATTCAATTTAGTGTCTATTAAATCAGATGCATTTTTATTTGGTAAAAGCGTACCGAAATGTCTGAGTGGTAAGTTGGCAAAGATCCCCAATAGCAATCAATACTTCATTGTACATAGCGTCACTGAATACTATCGTAAGATCGTTACACCATGTACGATGTTGATGCAATTAAACCATAGAACTTAGGAATATAAAAAATAGCTAAAAACCTACTCTCAGACCTACCGAATGTATATGCAAAATTTCATTGAAATTGATTAAGCCGTTTCGGAGTCAAGTGCATGATAATATTGTTTTTGGCATTTACATCTTTTGTAAAAACGTCAACTGCCAGCTGTCAAACAGATTGTTCTATCTCAATGTTTGATCGCGCTGACAGTTGTGTATCAGTGTTTGAAATCTCCATCTTTTAAATGCATTCTTCTCCAAAAGCTAATGAATTATATTTCCTCAAACTATAGTGACTTCTCTATCGACCCTGGAAACGAGTTTTTAATTAAGTGACTAACTGGAACCATTGAACTCAGAACTTATGACACAGTTTAAATTAATTTACTTCGTGCTAATTAAGTATTTTATTTGTCAACTTCATAGTTTGAATTATTTAAAAAAAATTGAGGAAGAAATAGGTGAAATTAGCAAACAAAAGCCTTCTAATATTAAAAAAAAGTTTGCTGCCTACACGGTTTTTAAAGCTAAAAATACTATTAGGACAATTATCTTACTTTTATGAGAAAAAAACTGTTAAAAATTATCCTTTTTCAACTCTTAGTTAATTTTAGTGAAATGAGTTAAGGTGACAATGGCTTTTCACCTTTATTACATTTTTCTGATAATGGTTTAGACGATAGTTATCCCTAAAAGACTTCACTTTATCATTAAATAATTTTTGTCAGTAGAAGAATTAAAACAGAATTATTGTTTAAACACATTTCTTTTTTCATTTTCTATTGTTTTCCAGTTCTTTCGAAGCGATTAGCAGCCGCTATGATCCTATCATATAACAAAGGTTTCACTTCCATGCCAAACAAAAAGTCCAAATGATTAAATGTCGGATAAGGAACATGAAAACTCTCCACCAAATTCGGCAACAAACGCATCAATTTGTGAACATCAACATTAGAGGAAAAATAGTCGTTGTCACTGTAATACAATCGTACCGGTGCTACGACATTTCTTTCATTATACTTCGGTGGTGACCAACTGCTGTACTTGCGATTATTCTTCAACTTTCCATAGTCATAACGTCGCCACATTCCTGACACATATTCTTGTAAGTAGTGAATTAATTGACCAGTAGAGGCTCCGGCAGGATGAGTTTCACAAACTTCTGAAAGCAATGACTAAATGCCAATTTGTTAGAAATATTTTTGAGATAGTTAAAAATGTCGTTATTATAGGTGCTTACATTATTTAAATGTTGTGAATTCCAGCCAGCCATCAAAAATAGTACATTCCCACACATTGGCTGAAATCCTGAGGTATCCTTACAAGCTTGTTGGCCCATCATAGACATGAATTTATTGCTCGGCATAAATTCACTATTGCCCATCATTTCGGTTAACAGAGAAGGCTGGCCCAACATTGGACCCATCATTTTGGCAAAGGGACTTGTCATATGTTCTACATACACAACTGGAGCCAGCATATGGGCTGTCTTGATCTTTGCATTGTATTTTGGCATCTCGGACATGAGAACGAAGAATATGGTCGTACCCTGAGAGTGACCCACATAGTGGAGAGCCTGCTCGTTGGTGTGGAACAGAACGTAGTCAATCATGGCTGGCAAGTCCAAAAGAGCTATTTCGTTCCAAGTGAAATCCCAGAAACTTGGTAGAAGACTTGAGATCTTGACATGTTTCTTAGAGTATGTGTTGCCTCGATTGTTTCCCAACCAGACATCGTAACCTGCATCGGCCAAGAGAAATGCCAGAGCGTTATCGGGTCCATTGGGAATCCAACAATCTGATGAACTCAGAAGTCCATGGTTAAGGAACGCAACTGGTTTACGTTTATTTTGGTTATTTAATTTGGGCGAGTAGGGGATCCGAAATATGGTGAGGATATAGCCATCGGAGGTTTGAACCTTATGTGTTTCCACTGGGTAATTGTATCTTGCAATTCGTTGAGCCTTCAAAAGAGGGATTTAATAATTTGTATTTGCTTTTATTTTTTGAACTCATAAATATCACTCACTGTAGTCTTCATTGCACTGGTCGGACCAGTGCCTACCGCGACCACAAATAACGCTATTATAGTTAGCTTTAACATAATCATCGCAACGACTTCTGTACAAAAACTAATCAATGACATTTACGGAAGTATCGTTTTTATAGTCCACGCGAATGGCTATCGATAAAGTTTGAATTGAAACAATTTTGAAAATAAAATTGATAAAAAGTGACGCTGATGTTAAGAAGTAAATAAAATAGAGAAAGGTACTTGATGCACCCTTTTAAAATTTGTATTTACTTAATTTCTAATTTACTGAATTTTACAATTATATTTATTACAATAAAATTGATAGCAAAAACATTTTAATCATGTGTCTGCCATTTCTCTCAAGAGTATTTTTGTTTACCAGTTTACCAATTTATAATTTTATTGTTGTTGATAATTGTCAACAGTAATTATTCGTTGCATTCAAATTCAAATAACTAAACAAAATTAGTTCATACGTTTTTGGTAAGGAGAAAAATTGCAGGTAGAGATTTAAGTTTGGTCTTTGGTGAAATTTGTAAAATATGTAGAATTTTGAGTAAAGAAAATGAATTTTAAATTCATATTTGTGGTTTGAAATCAAATTGTAATACAATTTCATGTATTACAATTTTTAATTATTTAAAATAAATTAGTGACTTAGATTTAATTTTAGACGTAATTCATCGTAATTTAACAATGCAGACAAAAGTTTTATTTTATCAAATCCTTAATGTTTCAAAGAGACATTTTTTAATATTTTTGAAAATTTTCTAATTATTCACCAATAGAGGATTAACATTAGCTTTTAAAACTTTAAGCAACATAATCTAGAGTTGTATTATTATAATATCTCTGAGGTCCTTTGATTATATTTTTCTTAAGATGGACATTTAGAATATTTTAGGTAAGTAATAATTTTTTCTAAGAGGAGTTTTTTCAAAGATTAAAATTGCTTATACTTCTTTCTAGCAAAAAATAGTGAGTTCTGAGAATGCATGGTTTAAATTGAAAGCTATTTTTTCTATTTTGATTGCACTTCTCTCAAAAAGAGAAAATGAATTTTCATTTGAAAAGTTTGCGAGAATCCATAATACACATTCCACAAAGCTCTTTCAATAAGTTCCATAGGGAGCAACCTGTTGATAAGCATCATGCTTTATTGTGGCTTTATTTTTTTGGAATTATAAACATACCAAAATTAGAAAAAAAAATATGCAATTCTAATTTATTCATAAATATAGAAAAATAAAAAACTTCTTCAAACCAAATTCCACACAATAAAATGTGAAGCGCAAACAAAAAATACAGTAGAAAAATGCGTATACGCCCGAGTGTACAAATGCAGTTTTTTTTATTAAAGGAATTCATTGGGTGCTTTTCCGATTTTAATTAAGATAAATAAGTGCATGATTAGGGTGAAATTATAATTGACATTGCAAGAATCTGCATTAATCGATTACTTTTGATTTTTTCCATTTTTAACATGTTTTTTGGGTACCATCAATAAATGGAAAAAATGTACGCATGTAATTAAATAAATAATAGTTAAAAAATAAAAGTTAAATTTTATTTTAAATAACGTGACCAAATTTGCGGATGAAGGCTTTTAAACAGAAGGGGGGGAGGTCTTATCTTTAACATATAGGCCCCTTTCACACCAAAGGAATCCGAATCAATCTGGATCACTCCGAATCAAGTTGAATCTGATTCGTCATCTCCACTCTTTCACACCAGCTGAATCAACCTGAATCTATAAAAATCCTTTCATCTTCTTCATCGTCATAAATCGCACTATTTTCTTTAACTTTTAAAATTAATAACTCCACGTATCGTATGGTTGTTGATTCAAGACTGACCGGACGAGGAATCTGACAGGTTGAATCAAGTGCAACCTCGAATCAAACCTGATTGAACCAGATTCGTCCGGTCTGAAGGCGGGAAAAAAATCCCTTCACATTTAAACGGAGCGCTCGAAGCCGAATCTTGGTCAATCAGATTCAACTTGATTCGGAATGATTCTGATTGATTCGGATTCGTTTGGTGTGAATGGGCCCATAGACGATTTTTGGGGATATTTTATAAATGTTCTGTGAAGGAGGTTGACAAATTTAAAATAACATTATTTGTATTTTAACCTTATATTAACCTATTTTAAAGGCTGCTTTCAAGCAAGGTATGTTTTTTTTAATTTGGATTATTCCCTATATATTAAAGCATTCCAAGATAGAAACAGTTTTCTAAATATGCAATACTTATGAGCTATAGATAGATAGATAGAGATTTTACTGAATTAAGTTTGCAAAATTCGTAAAGATTGACAACATTCATTTCATTCAATAAACTTATCACTTCATCTTCCGATAGAAAGGAATACATTCCTTCTGATTTCTCTAAGAATGGGGCATTTTCCCAAGAAGTGGACAATATCCTCTCTTTATGATAGGTTGCACATATTACACTCTAGGGGTAAATCAGGTCTGTGTGGAATGAAATTTAAATCTATTAGTTCACTACGTAGTCTGACCATCATAGAAATCACACGGACATTATTGGAATCCTTAAAAAAGTTGTTCTCTGCAAGGTTATGATTTAATCTGCTGTAAGTTGTTCTGTACAAGGAATTAGACGCTTCAGCAATATATTCAGCTCTACATTTCTCATCAACCTTTAAAATGACTTCATACAAGATGTTTTGAACTGTTGTTAAATCCTCGATGGGTAAATTAAAATTAATTTGACACTCCTCAGCAAGATCTTGCCACTCTCGATACCAACTGTTTTGACTTGTATGGCTTTTATGGCCACTTTTTTCATGATCCGTGAATCATTCATTTTAAAAACGTTAAGCAAGAAGTCCGCTTGCAACTTCAATGTTTTTATAAACAAAGGAGAGAGACCCGTTTCCAGCATTATTACGTAGCTTGGCGTATTTTTCGGCAAATGAAATATTCTTTTTGTAAAGTGCGTTAGGAGTATTTCAACCGAATTGTACTTTTTACATCCCTATACCTGCGATCCATATAAAAGTATGCTCTCAGTTTCTGCTTCAAATACTTTAAACTTGCTACTATGTGCTATACACTTATTTATGAAGCATGGTTTCCAGGTCATATTAATAGCAGTTTTCGCCTTAACCAATTTCTCCTTCAAGTGTTAAATTATTTGTAACAGTAATGCCAAGGTATTTGTATTCTCGCATACCACCACTTTTAACAACCATAACCTTGGATTTATCTATATTTACTATTAAATTCCATAGCTGACAATACTGGTAAACCCTGTTAATCATGAGCTGCAGAGTTTCCGGTGATTGCGCAAACATGACTATATCACCTGCGAACAGAAATGCCTTAATCCACATCCCTGCGAAATCCACTCCACCTGGCAGGTAGTCTAAAAGGTCATCAATGAATAATGCAAACAAAGTAGGGTTTAATGTACAACCTCACTCCCGATGAGGTTTCAAACCAGTCTTAGAGTTCTTCACCTGTCCATACAGCCGCCCTTGTTCCTCTATATATGTAGGTTCTCAAGAATACGACCAAACTTCAATGATATCCCAAGGCTACACAGCTTATAGAATAGTTCAACTCTATCGATTGTATCAAAAGCTGCTTTAAAATCGATAAAAAATACATACAGCTTTTTCCTTTGTATCAAGAAATTCTCTGCCAAGCTCCTGAATATAAAAACATTATCTATTGCTGAATATCCTGGTCTTAATCCAGCCTGGAATTCCCTCAGCAAGTTTCCGGTCTCAATCCAACTAACAAGACGCTTATGCATCATCGTTGTAAATATCTTGTAAGATGTATTTAAAAACGATATCCCTCTGTAGTTAGCTGCATCAAATAACGATCCTTTTTTGTGGATTGGAAATATACCTAATAGCATCTCGAAATTCAGCTGGTGTCAATTCTCCATCCAAAACTGTATTGAAAAGTTTTATAAGGTGCTCTTTGAGCATGACAGTCCCATATTTAAAAAATTCCACTGGAATACCATTCGATCCGGCTGCTTTTCCATCTTTAAGCGTCTTCAGCGTTCGTTTCTTCCAACTCGCTAAATGTAAATGCACAGTCAAGAGAGTCGAGTACGAATCCAAAGTGCAAATTGCCACTTTGTCGGCGTTATTACAGGATTTAAAAGATCCTTGAAATGGGAAAGCATTACATTAGAAGACAGTTTTGTTGGGATGGTAAAACGTTTTCCATTCAGCTCCCTAGCCAGTTTCCAAAAATCAGCGGAGCTTTTACAAGATGCTAATCGGCCTGCTTGTTTTTCAGCGTATTACTTTTTTTTAGTCTTACAAAGCTCTTTAAACTTCTTATTGGCCTCTATATAAAAACCCTTAAATAATCCTTGGGTGGAGTTACGGAAGATCATCAACCACGCAAATGATGTTTAACGAGCTTTTAGACATTCTTCGTCAAACCAGGGTTCTTTTTTTGTATTTTCTTTCTTTTGGTTGAGTCCTTCCTGTGGGTATGAGGCTTTCACAATCCGTTCTAAGAGCGAAAAGTCCTCGATATGATGTGATTGGAGTTGCAAGTCTAGAGATCGTCGATACTCTTGAGCCTTAGCCTCTTTCCATTTCAGTTTGGGCAGGAGCCGCATAAAGGTTATTTCCTCATCATGCTCAGTTTGAAGTTGTATTGTCACAACAACAGGAAGGTGGTCTGAATATGATACTTCACTAATCTCAAAATCTTTCACGAACGGTTCCCAATCTTCTCCTATGATAGAATAATCGACCACTGATGTCCCTTGGCCGCCCACAAACGCTAAATGTCCTGAGGAGTCGCCGCCACTGGTTCCATTTAGTATGCGCAGACCAAACGTATTACAAAGCTCTAATAGTTTCTTTCCTCGTGCGTTAGATCAAGGATCTTTTGATTGTCTGCGGCAACCTCTTAACTCATTCATCACTCCTGCCTGCGTTCCAACTCTCGCATTCAAATCTCCAATTAGCATCACGTTTGAGGCATTTATACCATTGAATGTATATGATAATTTTTCAAAGTCGTCTTCCCAGTTGTTACAATTCAAATACATCGGTAGTATCGTAAGACGGATGTTGTAGGTTTTGAATTCTAGAAAAGAAATATCGTTGTATGTTTTGAAGGCGCAGTCTGCATTTAGTTTTTTCTTAAATCCTAGGAAACATCCTCCTTTTGCTCTTCCTCGTGTGTAATTCCTCGTTGCTGGTATCCACTTAAACGTAAAATCTAATATTTTATTTTCAATTCTTGCGAAGTTATCCTCGGTAATAAAAGTTTCATATAGAAAAATTAAGTCATAATTATTGATGAAATTATAGAAGTCATTATATACAGAGATTTATTACTAATACCTGACACATTATAAGATAAAATTTTTAAATATTCATTTTTTAAGACTAAGTTATTTTGTACTTTTTTACTAGTTTTATTTTAGCAGACGGCTTTAATACTAAACATTATAATTCCTACTACTAACGACACCACTGAACCCAGGGACTTGCACTGCATTATCGACGTTTATGGTTTGTAAGCTTGCTGTCATCTGAACCTTGTCACTGCACTCCGTCAAAATATTGTTGATCATGCTTAAGCCATCAGCATCGTCACACGTCAAGCTGTTGTTATTATCCAGATAAAAAGTCTTGTTTTCAATTAAAAGTGTTTGAACACGAAGTACGACTTTAATGTTATCTATATATTTTTACCTCTATATAAATGAACAAAACATTTTATATTTTGCATCAGCTATTTGTTTAAATTTTTTATTTATTAGATCGAAAATGACTTGTTTTCACAAAAGAGTTTTTAACTTAAATTTTAATTACCCACTTTTCAACAGAGTCGTACGATTGATACAAATAATAATCAGTGTTTATCAATCCCAGGTGTTTTTGTTTATATAATTTAAAAATAAATACCTACATACATTATATTTAATATGTAAACACTTTAGGAAAGTATTTATTTGTCTTTTAGGTATACAAAAAGTATACTTGAGATAATACAAACATTTTAAAAGATTATTTAAAACAATTGAAAAGGATTATTGACATCAATGATTTTGCTACTTTAATTGTATATTTTCTTTACCCCCTATTAATAAATATTATCAATACTTTCAATTCTTAAGTACCTGTATGTTTGTTTGAGAATAAATATTAAATATGTCATAGTATAACTTGGGAAACTAAGAGCTATTTTAAGTAAGTTATTATGATAACTAAAACGCTTAAATGGTTAAAGTATCATTGAAATATTTTGTAGATTAGGTTTAAAAAATAGTTTTTTTGTGTTTGGGAATTTTGTTTATTTTTTTTTTTATAATAAGCACACTCAAGGGGATATTACTACCCTTATTATGCAGACACAGTGTGAGCACTAGGAAGAGGAGAGAGGGTTTGAAAGGAGATGTCGGTGCAGATTAGTTTTGAATTCCTGAATATTGCAATGACTAGGAAAAAAGAGTGTGGTAAGGCATTCCACATTCGCATAGTACAACTAAAGAACGAACCTCTGTATTTGACAGTACGGCCGAAGTTGGACTCGAGAGTAAATTGATGGGGATTCCTAGAATTGCGAGTTTTACGGTTGAACTGTTTAAGGGGAGGAATGCAGCTGGCTATTTCACTAGAGTATAAACCGTTAAAATAACGGTAAAAAAGGGACAGACAAGAAACCTTACAACGATGTTCAAGTGAATTAAATGAACTTGTGATGATGTTATCATCTATCAATTTAAATGCTCTATGTTCAATACTATCCAAGAGGCTTAAGTAAGTTGCAGGAGCACCATTTCAGAGATGGGTGTTATACTCAGGCTTTGGACGTATATAAGCCTTGTAGATAACAGCCAGATCAGAAGGTGTGAAATATTTCTTGCATCGCCTAAAGAAACCCAAACACCTTTCGGCATTTTTGGCGACATCGCGTATGTGATAGTTCCACAAGAGCTGGTTGGTGAAACACATACCGAGAATATCGAGATGTTCAATCTCATTGATGCAAGTGCCATCCATGGATAATGTCAAGCGGAATATATCTCGATTTAACGATACAAAACAGCATTGGGTTTTCGAAGCATTAAATTCCACGCGGTTTTTTAATCCCAATTGTACAATGCTGTTTAAGTCGGAATTTAATGAGCTTAACATATGTATTTTGTCGTTGCAGTCCCACATCCGAAGAAGAGGGATGTAAGTCTGAAAACGAATATGAAAAGCTAAAAGTACTATCGTCAGCGAAACAATATATTGGATTAGATGTTGCAGACAGAAGATCATTAATAAAAATGAGAAAGAGTGTTGGAGATAGAACAGAGCTCTGGAGCACACCAGCATTTATTGTATGGTTTTTAGACTTGAATCCATCCAATATAACTTGTATTGAATGATCCAAAAGGTAATTAGTAATCCTATGAAGCAGGGATTCATGAAAACCGAATTTTTGTACCATTAACTATATTCGGTCAAATGTTCATAATGAAACATTTTCTGATGTTTTGGAAAACGTTTCAATTTAAATTTCCTTCTCGAAATTGGGAACTCATTTACTTACATATTGGCACATACTTTCGTACTCAGAGGATTAAAGATTTATTTTTAAAATAAAGGAATAATTTTTCACTTTGTGATATTTTGATTTTTATATTTGATTTGATTTATTGAGCACGTTAAAATCCTAACGTTACAGGTAATTATAAATATGCATAACTATAACAATAAAAATGAATGTATATATATAAAAAAAATAAAAAAAAATAACACAATTAAATTTCTAATTTGCAAAATTAACGAAAAATCTAATTTTAAACTGTTTTGATTTAATATTTACGTTGACAGAGTCAATTAAGTTATAATGTTTATTAAAAATATTAATTAACTGATTAATCGGACTGTTAGACCCATAGTTCGATCTGCTAAAACTGGGACGTATTGGCAAACTAGTTCTTAACCCAACACGGGCCGCGTTAAAGTTCAAACGACCCAATACTGAGAAGGAGGAAATAGATCCATTCATTAATCAAACGATGAAGCAAAGCTGTAAAAACTCTCTATGAGCAGAAAGGGATGGGATATTCAAGAGAATTAGGTTCTGAGGGTAGGAAGGCCATTCAATTAAATTTGACCGAGGAAGAAATCGAAGGTAAAACTTCATGAATTTTTATATTCAAAATCAATCTCAATCAAATAATTTAAAATAAACTTTTCAGTGAAAAATGACAAACAAGCTTATTTTAAAAAATTTCAAATCCCTATGACTTTAAGTAAATAGGTTAGTTCCCCAGATTTAGTCTTTTAAGCATGGTTATAATAAAATATTGATTATTAATAACAAAATAATAACAATTTTTTAGATTCTTTTTTATTGTCATATAAATTTACCCCATTCATAATATTTTCCCTTTTATTTTGCCATATTTCAAACAGTTGTTCTGAAAAAATTTTAACACTAATTTATTATTTTATGGAGGTTGTTTTCCACACAAAAAATATCACCATCATCATAGCTGTTAATCCGTGCACTGAAATTATAATTCAATTTATACGAAACAAAGTTATAACATAAAATAAACTTTTAATCCGTTGTCATTATAATATGTTGGTTTAAACTTTCCGTATTATATACCGACATTTAAAAATAGTACTTTATCCTTTTTGTTAACATCGGTTGAACTATAATTTTATGTCCAAACTTTTCAGATACTTAATTATATATATATATTTTTTTTGTTGTTGAAAACTAACAACAAATACTTCCCACAGAAAAACATGTTCACGAGAGGATTTTCCAATTTGTGTTTTTTTTTTTTGTATAAAGTTGTGAAAAACGTTTATAAGTTTTAAATAATTTACTTAATTTAATAATGTGAATGTTTTTATATTTTATAAGTCAGTAAGTAACACTTAAAGTATTAATATTTTGATACGTTTATTTAAACATATAAATGCAGTCAAAAACACTCAAGAGAAATGAAAAATTTTACGGTACGCCTTTCGCTAAAGAGCAATTTTTGTTTAAATGACTCCCTCTTTATTCCAACTTATGATTTTAAGGTTAAATTTTGAGACAAAAATAAAAGAGTAAGTAAGTAATTTATTTATTTAAAAATATTTTAATACAGTTTGAATAAACATAACGAATTTTATAAAGTTTTGGCATAGCCGTCAGCTTAGTTGGAAAAGTATATAAAGCGATTTTAGTTTATATAATAAAATTTAAGTGAATTGATTTAGATAAATTCAGTCATTAAAAGATTTCTATACTTATAAATTGAATTTAAAAACAGAACATTAATTTCCAATTTACACCATTTAATAAATTATATTCTTTCTTGCATTGTAAAATTGTTTTTCTGGAAAAATATTAGTCTTTGGTGTCTTTACACTGGGCAAATGCTTATAAAATGGAAGCAGTCTTTTTTTTGCTTTCATGTTGCATAGGGTACAGAATTGCTGGAAATTTCCGTTGTATGGACTGTCATTTAAGGTTAGGAGCTCACATCTGGATTTGAATATTAACGATATTTCTTTATAGCTGAATGTGTTTGCAAAGTAATTATTGCTTAAAAGGTTATGATTTAGTTGTGAGTAAATTATTCTACTCTCAGACTGCTCAGCCTCTGCTACTAATTTTCTTCGAACAAAGTCTTTGTGTTTTTGAATTATCTTGTAAAGCTGCTCCTTTAGTTGAGCCAAGTTATCCAAATCAAATTGGATAACTTCTCCACAGCTATCGCCAATATTTTGATATTTTGCAACCCACCAGTCCTTATTCCGCATTTCATAAAGTTAAATTTTCTTTGTCAAACGAGCATCTAAATGTGAAGCAACTTTATAGATGTAGTCGGCCTGCATGTTAAGGGTGTTGGTTAACAGTTTTGCAACCCCCGTTTCTAAATAAATTGCGTAGTTAGGTGTTCCATTTGGCAGATTAATATGATTTTTTTTAATGAAATTTCTTTGGAGCTTTTCTACTGCTTCAAATTCATCCGTTCCCTAAACTTGTGCCGCGTAACAAAGAGATGTTTTAACAACACATTTGAATATTTTGTATTTAGCTGACAGCAATAAATTTTGGTTTGAGAAAATATTACTCCATGTCATATTCAGCAAGCTTTGCGAAGACTTCGCCTTTTCAATTAGATGATTTTTGAAATCCATCGTTTTGTTCAACTTCACGCCCAAATAATTGTAATCTTTAGTGATTTCAAGACGATGGCCATTGAAGAACCAACCTTCTCTAACCAAACAGTGAGAAGATCTTGTGTTTTGTTTGTGATCTTGTAGTTCCAGCTATCCGAATCCCACCAGGAAGATATTTGCCAATATCGTTAATGAACAACGCAAACAGCAAAGCACTCAAAGGGCATCCTTGTTTAACACCAGTATTAGTATCAAACCATTGTGAGAACGTATGTAGATCCATCCCAAACCGCTGCTTCTGTACCAGTATACATATTCCTTAATACATTTAAAAGTTTTGAGGAGATTCCGAGTTGAGAGAGTTTAAAAAAAGTGAATTTCTGTTCACAAGGTCGAAAGCTACCTTAAAATTAACAAAAAAAGCGTAATTCTTATTATTATTATTTCTGGATTGGAATGCTTTGACAATTCACGTTAAAACAAATATCTGATCCACAGTACAATAGTTTTTCCTGTAACCCATTTTGAAGTCAGTTAAAATGCTGTTATTATTAACCCACTTTTCTATTCTATTCACCAAAAAACCGCAAAATATTTTGGCCATAACATTCATAAATGATATTGCCCGATAATTTTCGACGTTGTTTGAATCACCTTTCTTTTGAATAGGGAAAATAACAGATTTTTTGAACGAAGAGGGAATAAAGCCGGTTAAAAGAATGTTGATGAAAAGCTGCTTTAGCTTATTAATGAAAGCTGGTGTTGCATTTTTGAAGTATTCATATGGAATTCCGTCTTCGCCTGGTGCTTTTCCATCTTTTGCTCTTTGAAGTACGATTTTTATTTCACTTACGTCTTTTTCACAGTCCAAAGTTTCCTCAATAACCAGTGGTTCTGCATAAGGAAAGGACATCATAAAGTAATAATAATAAAATAATAATAATAATAAAATAATAAAAGATACATCAAACAGTTCAGTGAAATTTCTGGTTCTGTTTGATTTATTTTTTTAAATTAATCAATTTTTTTGAACAAAAATAATTATTAAATTTAACTGAAATTCTGAAATTCGGTGGATAAATCCCCGGGGATGTTTTAGATAAGATGAGTTTTCTGTAGGCAGGTCTTGCATTTTTAAACTTTAAAAAAAATTTGCTTTAATTCCTTAAATAAAGGTTGTTAATAGGGACAAAGATAAATAGACATAACACATGATGTTTTCGACGACCGCTTATTTTAGTAATATTTTATAATATAAAAATAAGTGCAATTTCAAGTTAAGAAAATAACATCAAGCATGTGACGTTAATCTTGTGCGTAGAACGAAGAAAGACGGTTAAACAAATTTGAGTGAATCAATTCAATTTCCGTTTTTATTGCATCCGTGAGTGCGTCTAATGTACGTAGTTTTGACTCCTAAGCACGTGACTTAAGGTATACCCAAAGGCCCAAAGGAGGAGTTGAGGGTTTACTGCTGTATAATAATGAAAATTTTGCTTATTTACAAAACCGTCGAGGTGAAAATGCGCTTGAACACTTATAAATAAAAACAAACGCATAATGCAAATTCCAAACGATGTTGGTAACATGTGGGTTTCAACTGTTGAGCAATTGTCAACTTATAACGATGAAAGTTTAATGCACTGGTCTAACGGAGGAACGATTCATTTGTAAAGCCTGAGCTTGTTTTCACACCGAGCGTCGTTGACTTTGGAGAACAGCAGTTCTTACCTTTTCCGTATTTTTGGGAGTTGTTACAGTATGTACTACGGGCCAGATGGCTCTTTTAGTAATTGTTCATGTTGTTCGAAAAGCAGTGGTCCATCTCTGACGATTCATTGTTTTTGAAAAATGCGTCGAACACAACGAAGGACACTCCATTGTGGAAATTAAATGAGACCTAACCGACTTCTTAAAACTTCGCCTATATTTGTATCTTTACTCCCGTTACCCACCTTGTATTTGCAACCTGTCAAGAATTTCACAATTCATAAGTTAGTGTAAGGAATGTCTGTCTTTCAAATATTTTTCCAATTATTTTTACATACATTTTCATGTTCACCACAACACAATATTGAACCAATTTTAATTCTGACTTTAAATGACATTTTCCTTATTAACAACATCTTGTATAGGCTTCAACCTCTTATGGGGTGGAATATTAAAGAGTATACAGACACGTGCTATTAGCTATTCTGTTTGTTTTGAAAACTTTAATTACTACAAAAATTGTAATATTGATGTCTTCTATAAATTAATTTTGTGAAGAACAATACACCAAAGCTTTTCCTAATTCCCAGTTAATTAAGATCTTCCCTCTCCAAAACTCCATTTAAAAGTCTCTAAACGAAAATAATGATTATTTCATAACAATCCCGACCTTGACAAGAGTATCTCTTCACAGTAATTATTAATTTACTTATCTTTTCATTCAATCTTTTCAAAGTCATTATTCCTTAAACTCAACATTGTCAAAAAGTATGTTTCATTTATGCGGTTGGTATTTTCGATTTTTCGGAACTAAATTAAACCGGAAAGATTACAATATACCACAACTAAAAATATACACACCGTCACACCGAAAATGCGAGATGAGGAGTAGGCGTTTTGGTTGACTATTGTACTCCAAGTTCTCTATTTCTGTTCAATTCCTTGAAATTGTTCTTTTGTAAGCCCACTTGGGAATGGGGGTGTATTTTCATTAAAAAGGACAAAAAGCCAGTCAACAACCCTTAAATGACGCCATTAATGGTTGAGTAAATTGACGTTAATGAGAATATTGGATAAGATTTGTGGTGGTCTTCTTACCAGAATAAGCACGCGGATGAGAAAGGGAACAAATATCAAAATTTGTTTCTAGAGAGTTGAATTTGTTGGTGGTAATAGCGTGGCAATTTTCTTTCTTGATTAAAAATGGCAGTTTTTGTTATTGTAATACATAATAATTTTGGAATGGTTGAATATTGATGTTGCTGATTTACAGTTGTTATGGTTATGTGATTAAGTTGGTATGAAATGGAAGTCTAGTTGATTATTGATTATTGCAGGCAAAAGCTTGCTTCATCTTTTTTTTTTAAATTTGTTTATAACCAACAATATTGTTTTCAAGTAATTTTTATATTACACATTGTGACGTCATACAAAATTTATAAAAGCACCTTCTATGTCTAAGAAGGTGGCAAGAGTAAATTCTTTATAATGGATTGTTCAGCCTGAAAAACGCTAGCAAAGTCAGGAAGCCTAAAGGATTTAGCTAAATTTAGGGACTCAGAAAAGATCCCAGAACCAACTCCGCACTCCATCTTTGAGTCGTCAGTAAAGATGGTTGTGTCGAAACCTATCGACACGATGTCATTCTCCCAATCTTCTCTGGATGGGAAAATAACCTTAAAACCCTTACTAAGGCTCAAAGTAGGAGTGCAGTAGTCAGTGTCTACCGAGATAATATCTGAGGGAATAAATTTCGTTGTGTTGCTGTTACCATAAGTAGTTGACAACCAGCTGTTTGATTCCTTCAGCCTTATAGCACTGCAGGAAACTATGTATTTAATAAAAAGGTCGATTGGTAGAAGATCCAAAATAACGTTTAAGGCGTCCGTTGGGCAAGTACGCCTGACCCCTGTGGTGCCCACGTAAGCTGTTCTCTGAACCTTCTTTAGCTTATCAATATTATAGGCTTTGCTAAGAGCAGGCTACCACACAATCGAACCATATGTAAAGATTGGACGTACTACGGCTGTGTACGTCCATAAAATCATTTTCGACTGAAGTCCCCACTTTTTGCCGAAAGTTTTGCTGCAGGCGTAGAAGGCAACACAGGCCTTCTTAACCCGTACTTCAATATTTAGTTTCCAGTTTAATTTAGGGTCGAGTATAACTCCCAAATATTTTGCACTGGAAGACAATGATAGGATTTGACCGTTGAGTCGAGGTAGCGTGAAGGGCGGTACTTTAGTTTTGGTGGTAAAGAGCATCAGTTCAGTTTTACTTTGGTTAGCTCCTAGTCCACAGCTCGTGGCCCAGCTGCTAACTTTCTTCAAAGCTGACTCCGTGATTTCACTAATCACAGAGGTGTACTTTCCTGACACCAATAGCACCAAATCATCCGCATAGGCTACCGCCATCACTCCACATCTCTCTAATTTAACGAGAATTGTATCTATGACCAGTAGCCATAGAAGAGGCAAAACGACACCACCCCGGGGGTGTTCCCCTAATCACGTTTTTTGTTGCGATTGTATTGCCTAGAGTGGCTCGAATCTTCCTACCACTGAGCATGGAAATAATCCATTCTCGAATGAAGTCTTCTACACCGAACTTAACGAGCGATTCTTCTATGGATTCGGTAAGGACGTTGTTAAAAGCACCTTCTTTGTCTAAGAAGGTGGCAAGAGTAAATTCTTTATAATGGATTGTTTTTTCTACAGGACGCACTACCTCATGGAGGGCAGTCTCCGTAGATTTGCCCTTAAGATAAGCATGCTGAGAGCTTTCGAGAGGTCGTCCAACTAGGATTTCTCTAATATGGTAATCAAGAATGCGCTCCAAGGTTTTAAGCACAAAAGATGTTAAGCTTATTGGTCTGAAATCCTTCGCGGATTCGTGACCTCGCCTACCCACTTTCGGGATAGAAACTACTTTGACCTGTCTCCACGACATGGGCACATGTTTGAGAAGGAGGCATCCTTTGAAAATTTGTTCCAGCCACAGAGCTGCCACATCATGCAACTTTTGAAGCATAACTGGCAGTATGCCATCCATGCCTGGGGATTTATATGGAGAGAAAGTATTGATGGCCCACAAAATATTTTCTCTGGTTATAACGGAATTGACTTGCTCCACATGAGCTACGTTTAGCTCTGTGGTTTCAAGCGGTTCGGGGTTATCACTCTCGCAACCCGGAAAGTGCGTCTTCATCAGTAGCTCAAGAGATTCGGCTGGAGAGGCTGTCCAGGTTAAATCAGGCTTTTTTTAGAAATGAAGGATTACAATGTTCCTTCGATAAAACTTTGCTGAGCCTTGCGGATTTCTTTATGTCTTCGATTGATTGACAGTATTCTCTCCAGCCTTGTCTTTTGGCTGATGACAGGGCTTGCTTGTAAATTTTAAGAGAGTCTTTATACGGTTGGTAAAACTTATGTTTGTGGCAGATGTTGAAGATTGTCCTCGTCATTTTCCTAAGACTGGACAGTTCTTCATTCCACCAAGAAGGAAGGGTTTTACTGCTATATTTAACTGGGCAAGAGACTCTAAAAGCAAATTCAAGGGACACATTCAAGGGATTTAATTTTATCCACAAAATTGTATTTAGGTACTTTTCATTTTTTACTTTTTTCCAATTGAAAACACTCAAAACATTTCAGGCGAATCTCAAAATATTTTTGTAATCAACACAAGGTCTATGAATAAATTTATTTCCATTCTCATATATTTACAAACTCTAAAATATAGGTATGACCTTGAATTCGTTTTTTTTTTCAATTTTACCCTGTTTGAAATAGAATACGTTTTGTAAGCTTAGCTCTTTATGCATAATATACAAATCTCTATTCTATATTCTTCAACCGCAGCGCAGATATGTTTTTCCTATTTTCAAAACCTTCTTGCCAAAAAACTGCTTATCCTGTCATAATTGACATTCTGCATATTTTACTAAACCTTGAACCTTTTGCACGTGATGTCTTTTCGTATAATATAAAATATCTTTCATGAATATAGTTTTTGTTTCAAGAAAATACTTTATGAATTATAATCCCTTCATCCCAGCTTTAAGTCCATTTCCAGACGCAAAACCGTTTCAATCTTTATAGAAAAATCCTTTCCCTCATCACTTTTACCTTGACCAGGTCTAGGAATAGACAAGAAGATTCTAGGTCCTCTACATCTTCTTACATATTTGTATGCAAGGAAGAAGGAAAATAATCAATTTCATAAGTTAAATATTGAAAGAAAATGAGTAAGTAGGTAAAAGAAAAGTTTGTCTTTGCACATGGACTGATCCATCATTAAAAGGCACAAAATCATAACCAGCTAACGCAGTGCCAAGGGATTTCTAGCATGTGAAATGATATTTCCAAAAATAGACATCCACCAACTCTGGGTATTATTATACTAAAAATTACACAAACCATAAGTCCCAGAGCACAGGATTTCTTCTAAGGACTTTTCTATCCTAAACAGTTTTGTGTTTCATGGTATGTATAGAATTATAAAAGAAAATATTATACGTATTATGAAAAAGCATAAAGAACTAAAAGAAAAACAAAACCAAAGCATCAGGCTCAGTCTCAGGCGCTCAGGCGCTCAGGCTTTAGGCGTAAGATGGGTTCATTTAGGAAAATTGCCAGAGGCTTTTTCGGATCATTAATGAAATGAAAATGATTATTATCTGAATGTGACATTATGGTGTACTCTATATACCAATACATATACCTACATACATAGATTGTTATGCTATGGTAGAATATCTGACATATTATTATGAAAATGTTAATGTGTATATGTGGGAAAGTGAAAAGTAAGATAAACCAGATTATAGAGGACATTATTTTAAGACGTAACCGTTAAGGTTTATGAGTTTGTTATATTTTTATGGTTTGAAGTACAAAATTTTCTTTAGACAATTGGGGTTTTGTTATGTTTAATTTGATATAAATGGCTGACAAAATATGTTTCATTAGGTCAAAAATATGAAAGGCGTTAGAGTCAGCAACTAATAGAAAAATTAATAACTTACTCAAAATTGTATGGACTTAGACATGGACATAATATGTATGACTTAAATTCTAACATGAAATCCTATAAAACGCATAATTTAACAACATCTGACTTTATGAATACCTTAATCGGCCATTAATAATTTTGGAAACAAACAAGTCCTAAAAAGGGAGAACACAATTCAAATACTTTATGTTATTTGAGAAAGGATCCTTCTCGAAAAAAAAAGAATAGCTCAGGTTTAACCCCCAACCTTTAAAAATTAAAATTAGAAAATGTTTATGTTAGCCGGTACTTAATTTTCAAATTTCCTTTGAATAAAGTAAAAAAAAATAATTGCTTATTCACAAAAGTTTCCTTAAAGTATTCGATCGGAAATTTAGAATTAGTGCAATAATCGTTCGCTCTATAGTGAAGAATTTTAGTATTAGTTTAGTCGAAACAGACATACAATTTTCAAACTTCAGAATAATTCATATTTCGTTGAAAACACTGAGGACATCATTGTCGGCAATTGTAAAAAAATCCCATGTGAGCATAAAAAGTCAAAAAAATTGGTGGTTGAAAGTTTCATTATAAAGGAAAAGTAAAAAAAGAGGCTGGGATGCGACCCACACTGATAACTTCCCATCCCGTCTGTCGATTTGTCTTGCTTGAAAGTTTGTCTATATGTATCAATTTTTACCAAATTTGCATACTATTTTTTGTAGATTTTATTTTTTATGAAAAAACGGACTTTTGGATTTTTATAAAAAAATTACTGAATATCGAAAACAATATTTTCTGTGAAATAAAATAAGTTTGAAGTAAATATTTTTAATTTTGGAAAAGCTTTTTGAGTCGAAAGTAAATTTTTACCAAGTTATAGTATTGTTTTTTTTTTAGGTTCTTAGTTTTTGTAAAAAAAAAACTCTCAATTCGATTTTTCTCAAAATGTTTCCTAATGTTGAAAACAATATTTCTTATAAGTTAAAATTAGTTAGAAGCCATTATCTCAAATTTTTGAAAAAATTTTTGAGTCGAAAATTAATTTTTACCACCTTTTATACATTTTTTTTTAGGTTTTTATTTTTTTGTAAAAAACTGTCAATTCGATTTTTCTCAAAATTGTTCCTAATGTTGAAAACAATATTTCTTATACGTTAAAATTAGTAAGAAACCATTATCTCAAATTTTTGAAAAGATATTTGAGTCGAAAATCAATTTTTACCAAATTTTGTTAATTTTTTTTTCTGTTTTTAATTTTTTGTAAAAAAAACTGTCAAATCGATTTTTTTCAAAATTTTACTGAATGTTGACAACAATATGTTTTGAAAGACAAAAGTAGTTTAAAGCCAATATCCCAAAGGTTTGAAAAGATATTTAAGTCGAAAATCCTTTTTCTACCAACTTTTATTAATTTTTTTTTAGGTTTTTATTTTTTTGTAAAAAAAACTGTCAATTAGATTTTTCTCAAAATTTTATCAGATGTCGAAAACATTATTCTTCCCTGCACCAAATTGTTTTGGAGATGAAATCATATTTTAGTCGTAAAATTTTCGAGGTGACAAATTTTTTATTTCAATTTTTTGATTTATAAAAAAAACCGTTAATTTTATTTTTTTTCCAAAAATGTAATTGTTTTGTATCACGTTACAATATATTATATAAAATTAAATTCAAGTCATTGGTTCATGAGATATTTAGGTTTAACCAAAATGTTCCCCTTTTTTTAAACTGCTATGGTAAAAAAAACACCCAAGCAATTTTCTTGAGAGCCCTTTCTACATTTTTCTGCATTATTATATATATAACAACATTTATTTGAAGTCGATATCTCTTCTGGTTCTGGAAATTAGAAATCCAATCTTTTGTATTAACTCTTTTCCAAACATATGACGAAATATTATGATAATAAATTATAGAAAATTCAGTTTATTTTGCATACTCCTTAACTGTTCGTATCATAGAAATTTTATGTTTTTCAAATTAACGTCCTTCGTTTTTGCATTCGAAAATACTAATTTTTATTAAATTTGGTGAAAAACCTTAAAAAAAATATTGTTTATTCATTTTTTTTAATAATGGCAATTAAGATCCATGTTTTGGCTCAAACAATTTGGTTTTAGGAATAAAAACAAATTATGTTATGAAATCAATAAATTTAAACTGAATTTCTTCTGAGTCCCAATTTTTGTCCCAATGTTTAAATGTTAAATTTTGGATTTAATGATTTAAAACAGATTATTGGTGGCTTCCATTTAAAAAAAACTAAGATTTAGAATAACTGTAACCAAAATATTTTTAAATTGTATGATCTTAAACAAAAATTAAGAGCGTAATTTATATTAACGATAAAATCATGATTAAACACACTGTATTACTTTTGTGTATGTATATGAATAAAAATAACGATTAAATGCATACAAATAAAACTGACCCAAACTGATAGCTTCCCATTCGTGTCCGTCTTTCGATATTTTCATAACAACATTTTTTGTAAGATAAACAAAAGTTTGAAGTTAATATTATTCTCATAATACTTGAGTCGAAAACCATTTCTTATCAGTTCTTAATTGTTTTTGTAGGCTTAAGTTTTTTTTTTTTAATTTTTAAAAATTAACTTACAGTTAACAATAACATTTTGCACATAATAAAATAAGTTTTATTTCGATTTCTGGTTTTGTTCAAAAGATATTTTTATCGAATACCAATTTTAGTAGCACTTTTTTTAAAGTTTGTTTTTCTTAAAATCTTATTCTTACAACAATATTTTGCATAGAATAACCTAATTTTTAAGTCAATGCCTTTATTGATTCTCGATTTTTTCTTAAATTGCATCCACTCAATTTTATTGAAAGTCCTTTTTGCATCTTTTGTTAAATAAAATGTATTTATTTACGTAGACACGCACACATGCACACACACACATCTGTCTAAAACCTTTGACCTTGAAACGTCGAGAAATGAGACAAATTTCAATTTGACAAATTAATCCAATTAAAATAACTTCTTACGTGAAGTTAATAATAGATATCTAGAGACTAAAACCTTATAACTGAAATTTAAAATATTGATGCTTATTTGGGATTGTTATTGATTTTTCATATTTTTTAAGTAATGATGTTCTAATATTAGAATTTTTTATAATAAATTGAGTCCTATTTTTTGTTGCTCAACAAAAACAGAGGTAAATAATTGCATTAGTTGCGTACCATCGTTTTAACAAATAGGGAGCTATACCATTGGAAATGTTTTTAAAAATACAACAATTATAGTTTGAATTGATGAAATTCTAATATTTCTCTTTGGAGGAACTGTTGTCTTATTAGTATTCTATTATTTATAACACTTTATCACATGAAAGGTCTTAACAAAATCTATTTTTTCGTCTATGGACCTACCTCTGCACCTCTTGCAGGGATTAGTGTATTAAATAAATAACAGTTTTTAATATTGACTAAAAATACATTTATTTACTTGACGTTCATTTGCATTTGATATTTTGATAAAATATTAAAATTGTTTTAATAACAGTTGGTGTAATTATTAATAATATTGAGCTAAAATATAAAAAGAACGTATACGCCTGAGTATACCATACTTACTATTTTCCTTGTTTAAGCCTAAAAACGTCGAATTTTCGTGAAAAATCTTTAATAACCTTTAATTATCATGGACTCAATTTTTGTGTTTTATGCAAATAATTATTCCTAAGTGAAATTTCTGTATAATTTATATATCTTGGTAATGCTGTTAACTCTGAAAATGACATCAGCGCTAAGGTAAAACGTAGAATTACTCTTGCTAATCGCTATTTCTTTGACCTAAGTAAGCAATTGAGGAATAAGACCCTATAGTAAGGTATAAAGAAGACACTGTACAAAACTTCGATCATTCCAGTCTTACTGTATGGTGCAGAAGCATGGACTCTTTCCCATGTGGATGAAGGATCCCTTGATATCTTCTAGAGGAAGGTGACGTACGATATATGGACCGGTTTGTATCGAGAGGCAAAATAATATCTAGCGGAGAAGAGATACAATCACGAACTATACAAGCTGTACCGGGACAGGCCACTGGTCAAAAATCACGTGTTAAAAAATACCACGCCGGATTGGTATTCTAGATTGGAGACAGCAAGCTAGAGAGATCGAGTAAGCTGGAAGGATCTATTACCTTAGGCCTAGGTGCATGATGCACTGTAGCGCCAACTAAAGTAAAGTAAAAAAATGTCCGTATTTTTACTTACTCCATTCTCCAAAAACAAAATCTAAAATAACTTCCTATAGGAACTTAAAAATTATTGTTGTGATACAAAGTTGAACAAATGAAACATTCAACCACTTTCTTATCAATGCTTTAAGCCAATGGAGCAACATGTCATTGCTATAATTTTCCTTAACCCTCAACAACATGATCATGACACAGAAGAAAACAGGTCAATGTAAACTCTATTTACACATGAACACAAATATACAAACATACCTTTTTACACCTCACATCGATTAACAAAATGCTTTCAAAACTTTATGAATCATTAATGAAAATTATACATTCATATACTAAATTTTCACAAAAGCTTATCTAATTGGTAACAAAAATTTCTTGAAGGAAGAAGTTCGACATAAATACCTTCCTAAGTGCATTTCAAAGAAAAAAGGTATCAAATAAAAATAAAATTCTTAAACAGATGTGTTCCTGTTCAAATGCAGGTAGTAACTTAAATCAATATGTATTTTGAATTTTTAATCCAATAGTATCCTCCGAATGAATATATTTTTATGAATAAGAAGGAATTTTCATCAGTTTATGTTCTGGGTACACATATGTATTTGAACCATTAAGCATATGTATGTACGTATATATGAAAAACAGTATAAATCAGAAACTAAATAGTCATAAATAAAGAATGTACCAACTTGATATATCCTTTTAAGCCTCGAAAATCGTAACATCGTCGTTGTGTCCTGGAAATCACATCCTTCTTTACGAAACTATACCTATTCTATGTATGTATTTGTATTTTGTATTTGTATTTAGGTCCGTAAAGCTGGAAACACCACAATCGAATTTCGAAATTCTAATGATGGGGTGATTTAGGGCTCTTTTTGGGCTAATTTAGTGCCGCAATCCCGACTTGGTTCAAAAATCCCTTCCCCCTCAAACTTGTGGTGTTCCCAGCTTGACGTCAAGCTGGATACACCACACCTTTAGGTTCATATTTTCAAAAAACTGATGATGAGGGAATTTAGGGCTCTTTTTGGGCTCTTAAGTTAGTGAAACTCCAAGTTAGTATCTCCACCCCTTACCCTCTAAATTGAGCCGCAAAGTTGAAATTTTTGGAGACTTTTTAAACCAAACAAAATTTTAAAAAACTAATGATGGGGTCGTTAAGTACTATTTTTGGGCTCCTTAGTTCGCGGAACTCCCAATTGTTTTTTTAAGCCCATATCCCCAAACTTAAGTCGTAAAGCTTAAACTTTTGGAGACTTTCTCAACCAAACACAATTTTAAAAATCTAATGATGGGGTGATTTAGGGCTCTTTTTGGGCTAATTTAGTGCCGCAATCCCGACTTGGTTCAAAAATCCCTTCCCCCTCAAACTTGTGGTGTTCCCAGCTTGACGTCAAGCTAGAAACACCACACCTTTAAATTCATAATTTCAAAAAACTGATGATGAGGGAATTTAGGGCTCTTTTTGGGCTCCTAAGTTAGTGAAACCCAGTTTGGTATCTCAAGCCCTTACCCCCTTAATCACGTCGCAAAGTTGAAATTTTTGGAGACTTTCTAAACCAAACAAAATTTTAAAAATCTAATGATGGGGTAATTTAGGGCTCA
Source organism: Eupeodes latifasciatus (assembly GCA_920104205.1). NCBI lineage: Eukaryota > Metazoa > Arthropoda > Insecta > Diptera > Syrphidae > Eupeodes > Eupeodes latifasciatus. The sequence continues at coordinate 30,844,515 of OV049925.1, forward strand.
TTTTATGCTAGTTAAGTGCTCTTATCCCGGTTTGGTTCAAAAACTCCTTCCCCCTAAAAATTAATTTCAAAAGTTCAATCATATTTTTTTTTGCATTATCCTAACGAAATTTGAACAATTTTTAAATTTGAAACTCAAAATAAAATTTCTGTGGAGAAAGTCTGTACCGACGTTTTGAAAAAAAAAAAATCTAAAAAATACCATTCCATTAAAGATAAGATAATTTGCAAACAAAAATACCAGTTTCGTGTTTTTATTCCCACTGGTTTGTGTTTTACAAAGGAAAAATCACTTTGTAATGACGGCACTCCCACCAAACTGAACTCCACACTCCACAGGCTTAACTCATTTAAATTTACTCTTATTTTATTTTGGAGATTTGTATATCAACCAATTATACTTAAACAAAACTGTTCAACCAATCAGATCAGGAATTTCTTTTTTGAAATCAAAGTAACCTTCATCGGAATTCAAAATTAAACTAATCAAATTTGAATTTACACATATTGAAAAATGAAATGTGCACACATTTCAAATTTATCCCCGCCCCGCTTGCTGTAAACACAGAGGCGTTTGTGCAGTGTTGCCGGAGAAAAATATAAGAAGGGAGTACTGAGGCCAGAAAAAGGGAGTATTTTGAAAAAAATAGGAGTACATCATTTTTAGTCTTCAAAAATAGCTTCGGCACACATTTTTGTAACTTTTTTTGAACCAAATCATCAATAAGAATAAAAACATCAATGCTAAAAATAATAAGTACAATTTTGTTCTATCGTTTAGCTCTTCTTGAATCTTGTGAACAAGATCTAGGTTGCTGTCAGCAGATTCGAAAGAATATTCCAAAAAAATAATGAAGTAAAGCAGGCCACTGCTCTATTGTTCTTGCCATAACCTGTTCAAAAGCTAGCCACCTGGTGAAAGAAGTTTTAGGAATTTTATGTTTTGCAACGTTAAAATATTCTTGAAACTCTTTGAATTGGACTTGCTTTTTTGGACTATGTGAAAAGTAAACATAATGTAGATGTTTCTTAGGAAGACCTCAATATTTTGTGGAATTTTCTAAGCTGCGGCTGAGGAGCAAAGATGTAACGAGTGGCACATACACCCTAGTGTAAACATATTTGGGTTTTCCTTTAAAAACAGAGAACGAACTCCACTTTTTTTCCAACCATCACAGCAGCATTGTCAGAAGCAAAACCAATACAATTTTTAAACGGTATTTGAAGATCATTAAACACTTAAATACTACGTTAAAAATATATTTAGCATCAAACTCAAGTAGCTCAATCAAGGAAAAGAATCGAAAACTTGTGTTTTCTTAAAACGTCTACTATTTTGCGATTCGCCTCTTCTAATAAGCTTGATGTTATTGTATCCTTCAGTTTCGTTCTACCAAGTTTCATATCTTTAATCGTATCACTGTCAATGCTCTTCATTAAGTCAATCAGAGGTTCAATCAAAGACATGAAGTCTGTTCAGTGAGGATTTTTCTAGATCAGAACAGCACAGGACAGCACAGTTTCGTGAGAAACGTCAGATCAAGTTAGAACAGTCAGTTAAACGTCAGTTGTCAAAAAAAAAAACAAAACAAATTGCAAATTGTGTGAATTTTTCGTTTCTCGCTTATTTTTTTCATTTTTTGTGTTTTTACTGTGAAAAATATTATTAAAAATTATTGAAATGGAAAATCAAGTGATTGCTAAGATAATACTAAATGAAAATGTTAGTGGTTCAGACACCGATAGTGATTTTTCGTCGGATTCCTCTTCAGATGATTGGAATGAAAGGGTGACGAATGTTATTACCTTTTCTTTGATGAAATGTAAAAGAAATTTAATTGAAAGTTATATTACATTTTATAATTATTTAATTAAACAAATAAAACAAATTGACAAAATAACTTTATTTTAATTTTTTTAAATCACGAGAAAAAAAAACACAAAGCACAGCCAAATCAAAACGTAAACAAAAAAAATGACAACTTCGATTTTGACATTTCTCACGATTCTGTTCTAACCTGATCTGACTCAAAAGCAAGAACAGAAAATCCTGTTCTAAACTGTTCTAGGTTTGTCAATGAACAGGAAAGTAGAACAGTTCAGCACAGAAAAAACCTCAATGAACAGCAAAAAGCTGTACTTTTCTGTCTAGAACAGTCCAGCACAGCGTCACTGAACAGACTTATTGCTAGATTGTATTGTATAATGAACATTATAATTTTAAGTTCAGATATTTTTGCATTTTCATGCTTTTTAGTTGATTCAGGTTTAATATTATTTATTTTTGGTTGTTGCTTGAGAGATTTGAGTATTAATTGATGATTGTTTATGTCTTATAATATGTATGTTGTTTATTGTTTGTGAGTATTGTTTTACAATATGAACAAAACGGTTTTTCGTCGATTTCTTTAAAAAAAACAAAATCACTTAACCATCCTTGACGGAATATTTGCTTCCAATTTATGATTTTATTTGAAGAATTGGCAATTTTCTTAACTTCACCATCACCACCAGCCTCAAACATTTCAATGTCATCAGTTCTTTCCGTAGAGGATTTAAGTGATTCTTCCACAACAACAGGAACAGCAACAGACTCAATTGGCTTTGTAGCCGCAACAGGAGACATATGGATGTTAGCCGAAGTATCTGTGTTTTCCTTTACCGATTTTGTTTTGGCCTCAAAGGCATCCAATTTCAGTAAATATCTGTAATATAAGTTATTGAATTTTAGATTATTCTTAAAAGCAAAACAATATTTGAACCATTCATTTAACAAACCTTTTCATATTATTAAACTAAAGAACTTCAATATCTTTCCTGATAAGAACAAATAAAAAAACACCTAACTGACAGATGAGACAGAATGAAGCCAACGATAATGAGAGTACTGCCAAACTTGCAATAAATCTAAAATGAATTAAATATGTTTCGGTTGAGTTGACACTTGACATTACAGCTTGCTGCAAGTATAGGCTATTTTAAGGCTTTAAAAAATAGGAGTACGAATGTGAAAGGAGGAGTACGGGAGTACGCAGCTGTTGAAAGTAGTACAATACTCCTATGGGAGTACTTTTGGCAACACTGCGTTTGTGTATGTTAGTAAGAGGAAAGTAATTATTTTGTTTTGTCAGTTCAGTAGGTTTCTGACCTTTCAGCCGAAGTGTATGCATGCGGAAGCTCTTTTTCCTTATTGTTCATAGGTTACCGGAAATAGCCCACACGAAAAAAGTAAAGACAGCCGTCCTTGTGGTAATATACTAGGCTTAGATGCGATGTACTACTTTAAATTTAAAGTAATATATAGTATTTATTAAGATAAATTAATAACATCCAACTAATAAAATAAAAAGGATATTGAAATTAATATTTTTTCAAATTTTCTAATAAATACAAAAATAAAAAAAATTTCATTGAAGTAAAATAGATCTTAGGGCCGAAAGGCATTAGTAATTAAGTGTTATAGTTTAACTTAGAGTGTCCGTATGAGACCAGTAAGTTAGTTGTAAGTTATGGTTAATTAGGCTAGTTTTATGAATGTTTATCTAGCTTTAAGATAAGCTTTGAAGTAATAAAAATTAATTTAAAAAAAAAAAAAAAAATTAATAACATCCAACTGAACACCGAAATCAAGCAGTAGGAAGAGTGATTACTAGAAAGATGGGGCCCCGCATCAAAACTAATGAGGGGGCTTTTTTTTTTTTTTTTTAATCACACAATATTTATTGTTTTTCTTGTGTTAGTATTTGGTACAAATACTTTCTCACTTTGTATGCTCAACAGCTGATTTTCAGTTTGGAAACTTATTGCTATGACAGATGAGCTTAACATTTGTTTTATAGTTTTGCATTATGCATGACTTTTTCATCTTGGACTGAGAGGAAACGAAACGGGAATGGTTCGAATGGGCAAAACGTTTCTTTAAGATAGAAACACAATAATTGCAGATGCGACAATAATTGCAGATGCGCATGAAAGAAGATACATTTCTGCTTTATAGAAAAGAATTATAAATTTCCGCTTAAGGTTTGCATAAACGCTCTTAAGAATTATTTGTATGAATGTTTCAATAAATGTTTGTTTAATCTTTATTGACCGTTTTTAATTTATGTGTAAGATTTGTATCTTTCATTTACCACCCAAGGCTTATTAAATTTGATTTCGCAATTTCACAAAGCCAGCTCGTGCCATTCTGCGTACCAACTACTTCTTACATCGATTGCATAGAGGCCTGCTTTCTTTGGTAATCTTTCATTGTGCATTTGCAGAACTTTGATGATGTAGTCTATATTTATTTTAGGTTTGAATAAAAAGCGGCGGTAGTCCAGTTTCCAGCAAAACCATGTAATTTGGTCAGGGCGAACGCAGGTAGGGGTTTTAGGGGTTAATCCCCCCGAAATATCAGAATATGTGCAGTAATTAATTATCCATAATTTTTCAAAAGAAAAAAAAACAGAAATGGTATAAAATTAATTTCCAACTCAAATTCTCTAACTATGTTAAAGGAAATTTTTTTATAAATTTGCTACGGTGATAGAAATTGTGCACAACACGCAAACAGGCTAAATCAGAACAATACATTTCTGTATTTTTTGGTAAAGAAAGAAAAATATTTTTCTTATTTTCATTCATACTAACAATTAAAATGTTTAGTATTTTTATTTACCAACACTGAGGTAGAAGATGAAGGGTTTTAACTTTTTGTATGAAGCTTAGTATTATTATTAACACAGAGATGTTTCTTATGGCTAAGAATGAAAAATTTAAAACGATCTCACGGCCACTTATGACACATTTAAAAAAAAAAATAAATATCAAAACACCGAAAAATTATTCGGTTAAATTATGTTAGTATTAACTGTTAATTAAAAACAAATCATTTAACTTAAAACAAGAATATTTTAAAACAAAAACAGCAACCCTGTTTGCCTTTTTCGCGTTTTTTCCCTATTTTTCAAGAACAAGAATCAAATTAATAATGAAATTTACGTGATCTCTCCTAAATTCAATATTTTTAAATATTTGAATGCGTTTCTGCATTTAAACATATGTATGTACCTTAATGTAAAACACAAAACAATATGGGGCATATTCATAGTCATATTTTAAACCTGAATCTATTTGAACTGGGTAGTACCCGTGGCATGATGGTTACTGTCATGCCAGAGGTCTTGGGTTAGATCCCTGCCTATGCCATCGAAAGTTTTTTCACGGGTACTGCCTCTTGCGAGGAATTGACAAATTCTCCAAGAGTAATTCTTGTCATGAAAAGTGCTTTCTCAAATTAGACGTTCGGAATCGGCTTAAAACTGTAGGTCCCCTCCATCCCTGACAAAAGTACTCGCACATATAGGAATGGTTGAGAGTTGTAAGTCACTAGGCCCTGGTTCTCAACGGACTGTTGCGCCACCCAATTTATTTATTATTATTTGAACTGGATTCTAAATTTAACTTATAAGTTAGACACAACTTCTATTCATAAAGAATTTGTCTGCTCTGTTTAGTTAGAAACAGGTTTAAGGCATATTCTACTACAATTCTGAAAAATTTCACTTAAACCTATACAAAATGGCTTGTAGAGGGTAACAAAATAAATTGTATTAGCTGGAGCTGGAGCCAAAATCTTTGAAACCCTTTAAACTATTTTGTTTGCTGTTAGTTGAGAAATTGTATGAAGTCGGGCTGGTGGTTTTAAGACTTGGAAGCACGCAGATATTAGCAAACATTTCATTGAATTTCGATCTATAATATTTAGAAGGTCAATCATAAACTTGACAGTTTTTTTCTCGAATCGATACCTTTCATGCAAATCGTCTTCATCTATTTCAAAGGGTTAAGCAGAGCTTTCATTTTCTGTTAGTTAAAATAAACTGAAGTTTAGCTTAGCAAAGACAAAATAAGAACTTATCAAGGAACTATGAAAATGACCCTATGTTCGAAACGCATTCAAAATCATTACTTCTAGTATTTTCATGGTGAATTTAAGAAAAACGTGTTTGACAATTTCAAAATTCAATCCAGCAATCTACGGTCAATTTGAATATGCGAAAACAAACAAAAGAGAACTGTGAAAATAGAAAAATCTCATCTCATCTCTTTGTTTCTGTAACTCACATTTATTCATGTGTGAGTTCAGCCTAAGAATGATGGGATCGACAACGGCAACTAGGAAATAAGGCATACAAATTTATACATGCATAATGCATACACAAATTAAGTTTTAGGTTTAGCTTTGAAGTCATATGTGTAGTGTATACACTATACATGTACTTTTTATTCATACATGTTTCTTAGTACCTATATAAAATAGTGCCAAAAAAGAAAAAAAAAACACTTGACAATTGAAATAAAAACATAATAATATATATTTTTTGAAACCCCCCTCCCGAAATTTTTTTCAGCGTTCGCCCCTGAATTTGGTGTGTTGTAGGGAGGTGAAATATTCTTTTAATAAAGAATATTAGCAGTTTTTCCACACTTTCGTACTTTTTTACCCCAAACCTGTGCTGCGTAAAGCACAATCGACCTAGACACTGCTTCAAACACAAGAAATTTGCTACTATGTGCTATGTTCTTGTTTGAGAAACATTTTGCCCAGGAAGTTACGATTGCACTTTTTACTTTCATAAGTTTTCACTAGACGTCTTTCCATATTAAGATTCTTTGTAAAGCACACTCCTATATAATTGAATTCTCTCATCACCTCAATCAAGTTGGAATCGTAGCTCCATCTTTCATTTGAGCAATTTCTTCCACCCCCGTTCTTGAATATCATTATTTTAGATTTACTTAAATTGACCTTAAGATTCCACGTTACACAGTACCTACCTATGCAGCTGGTTTATCATTAGTTGCAGTGATTGGGGTGAATTAGAAAACAGCACAATGTCATCGGCATAGAATAGTGCTTTGATCGTTGCTCCGGCGAATTCCACTCCACCATACCAATATCGTCGGTAAGGTCATCCACAAACAGCGCAAATAAAAGAGGACTCAACGCACACCCCTGCCGGACGCCTGTTTCAGTCTGAAACAATTCAAAGTTTTCCTCTCCATTTCAAACCGCGGCTTTAGTATCATGGTATATATTTCTGAGGACTTTACCGAATTTCCTGGACATCCCTAGTCTATAAAGTTTGTATAAGAGCGCATTTCTGTCCACCGCATCAAACATTGCTTTAAAATCCACGAAAAAACAGAGAAGTTTCTTTTTGCCTCGTAGGAAGTTCTCGGCAACAAAAATTTCGTCGACCGTGGAGTAACCGGCTTGAAACTCCTTCAATAAACCATTATATGTAATCCACAAATTAAGTCGTCTTTGCAAAATCGCCGTAAAAATTTTGTATGAAGCGTTCAAAAACCTTTTTCCACGTTAGTTGTCTGGGTTTTGAGTACTCCCTGTTTTGTGGATAGGAAACCTTTCTGGTATAGATCCACTATCCAAAATATGGTTAAACTCAGAAGTAATCATTTTTATCAGCTCATTGGTGCCGTACTTGTAAAATTCAACTGGAATTCCGTCGGGACCAGCCGCTTTGCCATCCTGTAAATTTTTGAAAGTATTTAAAACTTCTGCAGTAGTTATTATTGCATCAGTGTACCATTTTCAGTGCATGGCTCTGCATAGGATGATGTTGCCTTGACGGTTAAGGGATTCAAAAGCTCTTTAAAGTGCGAAAAGAACGTCAGGTTTTAAGCCTCTATGTATCTTATACTCATTTCCATTCAGTCTTTTCACCGCTTTCCGAAAATCCAATGAATTCTTGCATTGTGCTAGTCGCCTAGCATCTTCATTAAAAAACTACTTCTTTTTGTCCTGCATATGTTTTTGAACTCCATATTTGCTTCCAAGTACTTGCTCTTAATATAATGACTTCCATAAACTCGAAATGACTTTAACCACGCAAATGACCTCTGTCTCGTACGTCTACAATCATCATCAAACCATTGTTCTTCAGGGATGAACTTTTTGTTGTTATTGGTGCGGATGAGCCGATATTATGCAATTTAAAATAGCACTCACACCAGAATTGATTCAACGACTTAGCGAAAGGTTTCTCTGATACACAGCTGCCTTGTTAGAATTGCATTTCAGTTTTGGTAGCAACCGTAGAACAATTATATGTCAAGAGAAATAGGATTCTCTGTAGATTAAGAAAATTGTATTTTTATTTAATATCTAATACATAAAATATTCCTGTCACAGTGTTAGTTGCCATACTCCTCCGAAAGGGCTTAACCAATTTCAATAAATTTTTGCATATACATTTGGTAGGTCTAAGAATAGGTTTTTATCTATTTTTTATATTCTTAAGTGCTATGGTTTAATTGCATCAACATCGTACACGGTGCAACGATCTTAAGATAGTATTTAGTGACCCTATGTAGAATGAAGCATTGATTGCAATTGAGGATCTTTGCATTATCATTTCGAACTTACCACTCAGTCATTTCGGTATGCATTCACCAAATCAAAATGCATCTTATTTAATAGACACTGAATAAATAGTAAACTACAATACAATTCTGTAAAATGGCAGCGATTGTTGCTCGCAATGTCCCACTAATGAGTGAAGAACAAAGAACCATTTATGACCACATCATGCTCGCAGTTTTTGCAGGACAAGGTGGATTCTTTTTTGTTTTGGATGCACCAGGTGGAACTAGCAAAACATTCCTTTTTTCACTAATGTTTGCTAACACACGATCAAACAATGGTAATGCATTGGCTGTTGCATCTTCTGGCATTGCGGCAACTTTATTGGATGGAGGCAGAACAGCTCATTCAGTATTTAAACTGACACTAAATATTCAAAATAAACAAGACGCGTTGTGCAATATAAAAAAACAATCATCCATGGCCACAGTGCTGAAACAGTGTAAAATTATCATCTGAGATGAATGCACTATGGCACACAAACATTCGCTTGACGCGTTGAACAGGACATTGAAAGATATAAAAAACAACGACAGAGTATTTCGCGGCAATCTGTTACTCCTTTCAGGTGATTCCAGACAAAGACTTCCCGTTATTCCGCATTCTACGTAAGCTGATGAGATCAACGCATGGTTAAAATCATCGCCAATGTGGCGTAATGTTGAAAAAGTACAACTAAAAGTAAATATGTGTGTTCAAATGCTTCAAGATCCATCCGCTGAAACCTTCGCAAAACAACTGTAAGATATAGGCGATGGAAAAGTAAAACTCGATGCATAAAATTACCGGTCGATTCCTGCAAGATTATTGAATCACAAGATGCTCTCATTGACCAGATATTTTCCGATCAACACATACAGAGCAATTTTAGCAGCAAAAAATGTGGATGTCATCGAATTAAATCTCAAGATACAGCATTTGTTACCAGAAGACTTGGTGTCATACAAATCTATTGATACAGTTTGTGATGCTACAGAAGCTGTAAATTATCTAACTGAGTTTTTGAAATCAGGCATGCCACCGCAAAATTTAAAACTGAAGGTTGGACCTCCGGTAATTTTTTTCGTAATTTGAACCCACCATGGTTATGCAACAGCATGCGATTTGTAATTAAAAAATTAATGAAAAATGTTATCGAAATCATATTTCTAAATGGAAAATTCCGAGGTGAAAATATATTATTACCGCGAATCCCTGTTATACCCACAGATGTGCCAAATTAAATCAAACGCCTTCAATTTCCAATTAGATTGGCATATGCAATAAGTCTCAAGGCCAAACGATGCCTGTCTGCGACTTAGATTTGAGCACTTCATGTTTTTCACAAGGACAACTATACGTGGCGTGTTCTCGAGTGTTCGAACCATCCAGTTTGTTTGTATTGGCGAAAGATGGGATCACACAAAATATTGTTCACTCTTTTGCATTAAGGGATTGATATTGTTTTTTTAAGTATTGTTATAATTTGCGATATGTATATAATTTTAAAGAATTAATTTTAATAAATTAAAAAAATTTGTTTGGTGATTTCTTATTTCAATATTTTGTCACCGCTTACAGTGCTCCTCTCCCACTTATATACCACATCCTTACACACTTACAATAAGTTATTTATTTCTAGCAAAATATTCTCTAGAAATTATTTATATGACATGACAACGTTTGTCGGGTCAGCTAGTAAGTTTATAATTTGTTGAAAAAATTAACTTTTTTAATAATTAAAATAAATGACTTGTGTATTTGAACTCATCCGCTTTTCGGTTTGGGATTTGTTCAAATTATTTTTAAATATTTCGTCAATGTTCAAAGTTTGTGATGGTAAAAAAACATGTCTATATGTCTATGTTCTGATTTTTGTATAGATAGGTATGTAGGTATCAACCTCATTTTATTATTTAAATTAATTTATATGTATGTAGGCATTTGTAAGAAAAATAAGTTGAGTTTTTTGTTACTGAACACAAAAGGCAGCAAAACTTGGTTCTGAAATGTCAATTAAGGTATACTTATATCAATTCATCTAAATTTAAAGAATAAACATTTTGAAGAAGAGCAACACAATGCATGCACTAGATAAAAAAAAAGTATACCTACCTCATGTAGGTACTCAAACAATAGAAAATAATGTGTATGGTACACTAAGACGTATACGTACTGTTTTTATTTATATTTTATTTATATTTTATTTAAGCTTAATATAAGAATAATAACTTCGATACCTCGATTCTTCATAACTCGATTTTATTTAAAACTTAAAGTCAAAAAATAAAAACATCACGTACACATTTGAATTTCTATTCTTCTTAAAGCATTTACCATTCAGAAGTTAATACCTAAAACGGGAAATTTTTAGGAATTTTTAGTAATGATGTCCTCAGTGTGTATACCCATTTTCATTATTAATGTTCCGAAGTTAAATTTGAAAGTCATTTTTATGCCCTTTTGGAATGTGGAATATGGAACATAGTTTTTCACAACTCCAAGTAATGTTTGTTTTGTTTATTTTAATGCGAGATGAATTCCTTGTAATCAATCAACACAATTGTTTGGACTGTAGGAACCAGGAAAGACATACAGACGGATTGTTTACTAAAGCAAAACTTGCCATATAGAGTTCCTATATATATGTCGCCAGTAAAAATCACTTCAATGTTCACTATTTATGTGTCAAAAAAATGTAATAATAAAATTGAAGGCTAGTTTAAGGAATTTAAAGGCAACTTAAACTTAAATTGATGATCTCTTATTCAAGGTTTCTTCTTGAGAACCTGGGGTGGAATCGGCAATTTTGATTTTTGACAGTCAAAATAATAGAATTTGATCTATGCAAGGTGATAGTCAAATTGATACCTAAAAAGCTGACACTAGAAAAATTTGATAGTCATTTTCCTACAAATATGTTGTTTCTGAATAGAGCTACCAGGCGCTTACAAAAAACGAATGAACATTTTTTTCAGTTACCCTTTTTAGGTACAAAAACACATTCTTTTGACCGATCAGCAAAAATTTGATAGTCAACTATCACCTTAGCCGATTCCACCCCTGAATATTTGCTCTTTTTCTTAGAAACAATTTTTATGAAAATAATTAAAAGCACTACTAAAGTTTTTTGAAATTCTAAATTGAGTGAAAACAAAAATTTTAATTGTTTTTGACAGCAAACCACTTTTTGGTGAATGTCGTTAAATTTCTAATAAATCTATAGATGAAATCTATACTTTTACAACTTAACTATGTATATAAGCTTTATGGCTTATATGACCCCCCCCCCTGGATCGTCAGTTGGTCAAAAGTTGATGAATTTGTGCTGCGGTTTTGGCTGAATTTCCGATTCATATTATGTTCTTGGTCCAGTCCTCAGTTAAAAGTAGTACTTTTAGCAACAAAGTTTAAGGAAGTAAAATACAAATGTTGTTTTCATATACAAAAAATAAATAATTCAAAATATAATGGGGGTCATAACCATTAACGCAATACGATTAGTTTTGAATTGAAGGGAATTCCTACGAAAAAGCAAACAAATTATCTCCCAGGGGGGGTCATGACCCCTACGACCCCCCCCCCCTGGATCTGCCATTGCAATGATGGCAATCTTCCGGGACCTCTGATATCAAAACGATTTTGACCAAAGAATCGTTATCAATATTTTAAAACTTATTTAGGAATTTATTAATAATAAATGTGAGGTTCTTAGACTTTTTGAGTCAAAATCCTCCGAAATATCAGGCACCCTAAGTCTTCCATGATCGCATGCACTTGCATCTATCATTGTTGTGGAATATAATTGTTTTATAAATTTTTTTGTGCAAACGATATGGTAACTATATTATGCTGAATAGCTGCACTCTTAAGAGAACTCATGAAGAGAAATTTGTGAGGGAAAATTTTACTTGACTAAAATCGATTTTAAGGGGTAGTTATTGGAGCCTGGATTACCTAAATAGATTTTAACAAAGGTAATTCATACAGAGATTTTATAAAAAAATCCTTATGCATATACAAATATTCTTAGAAACTTGCTTCAATTTAATTAAAAAATCCACTGGGCGTATGAGTGATATTTTTGTTCGTATTAAATTAACTTAAATAAGCTAACCCGTATAGAGGTTTCCTACAACATATTTAATTGGTATAACGACCTTAAGAGAATTAGAACCAAATATAAATCAAAATAATACCTTAAGTATCAGGATATCAACTAAAGCTGATAAACTCTTGCATACTACATAGTATATGTCTATATTATTCTAATATACTTCTCGATTGATAATTCAAAAATAATTTTAATATTCAAATATTGTCACACCCTTTGTACTGTTTTTTTCTTGAAACGAACAGTATTTTGATAAGACTTTCAAATTTCTTTTTATTTGAATTAATGTATAACATCATAAAGTGTTGAATAAAATTTTACTGAAATCAATAACATTACTTGTTCGTGATATACTCTTATGTAGTCCAACAAAACTTCAACTTTTTTTAAACAAATAATTTTAGAAAAAAAATAATGTAAAGAGTTTTTTCTCTAGGTACGATTGACGAAAAAAAGTTTCCTAAGCACACAAGTATACTTACCTCACATGCAAACATATATGTACATACATACATCTCAAACAATGGATTTATATATACTCATTGGTCATTGTTTCCATAAAACGTGTCGTTCTTTTGTCACGTATGCCATTCGGTTATTTATACACCAAACAGTTCTTGGCTACTTTATAATAGCAGTAAACATAATTAAGGAATTATAATGTTTTCTGTTTCTTAATGTATGTATATTAATAAATAGTTTAAAATAATCAAATTTATAAGTTATAATTGAAATCAAAAGTGCAAATCTAAATCCAAATCCAATTTCAAATCTAAATCTAAAACTTAATATGAATTTTAATCTAAATCTAAATCTATATCTAAATCTTAATCTAAATCTTAATCTAAATATAAATCTAAATCCAAATCTAAATCTAAAACTTATAAATCTAAGTCTTAATCTATATCTAAAGATTCATTAATATTTAAATATACATAAATGTAAATCTTATTCAAAATATTAATTGTATTGCTTGAATTATTGCATTATTATTGCTTGAAATATTATGGTTTTGTCTTCTGTTCAAGATCATTCATTTGAAATCTAATGAAAACATATAATTGAATATTAATTTAGATAAATATTTTCATATAATTTCTTACTTGAATCTTTAATTCACAGAAGGGTGCTGTGTGCGTTTTTGATAAATCAAAAGGTGTGCATTGACATATTTGTTGCCACTTACTGATATCCCTTTTGACTTGCAGTCATCATATTCTTCCCAAAAAGACGAATATCGCAAGCATATTGCGGTATAGTGGCCAACTTCACCCACAATGGGCTCAATAAAGTTGACGATACCCCTCAATTTGTACGTCCCATTTTGTATTTGTATTTGTATTTGTAATTCGTTAAGTTTTATTTTTGACGGAGTTTGATCTTCGGTGAAAACATCGAAAAGAAGTATGTCACCTGAAATATTTATATCATAATTTTTCTTGTACCTTAAAGGGGAACATTTGATTTAAGATTGTGTTTACAAATATTATTCAATAGTGTTATATTGAAGGATCTTCTAATAAGAACTTTAATTTCGTTGTTAAAAAAAACCTCTTTTTTTTAAAGAAATTTCAATTTGTCTATTCCAATTTAATAAAGGAGGTATGCCATTAACAATGGAAAACGAATCAGACAAATGACCGCCACCTCTACGGTCTTGGACTGCAAACTTTTCATGAAAGTTCCCATGATCAATTCGCACATTTACAGATGTTTGTTTTCGATAACTTCATAAATTCCAACTTTGAGGTATTGAGCCTATTGTGAAGCATTGACACAGACCTTGCCTCTAACGTGATCCGAAAGAAAAAGGAAAAAGTGTGTTGAATCACAAAATGCGTTAAATAACAAGATTTCTGGGGAATCAAAGAAACCTTTTCTTGCCTTTTCTCGGTGCGCGTGTGGCACTTTTATCATTTTTATAGGGAATATTATTAGTTTCAATGCGTTGTTGAAGCGTGAAATCGTTGAATTTATTGTAAGTTTTTTCTTTTCAAATATCAAAAGATGATAGCTCCAAAAGTCAAACCTAACCAAATATTCAAAATTCTCTTCTTGAAAACCCCATTACATAAAATTAGTTCCGCATACATATTCAATTATTTTTTTCATTAAATATGAACATATGCTAAAAACAAAACATCGCGGCTTTTCAAAATAATATAAAAGAATTAAGGCCAATTTTCAGCAGTTGGTCATATTTGACTTTGACACAGCTAAAAAAGCCCAAATTGTTTTTAAAAAAGGGGCTGGATAACACTCATAATTGCGAATTGGTGTCCGCTAAAAATGTTAAAATTATATTTTCTTGTAACAAGTCAATTTTGTTTAAAGATGTCGAAATAGATTCTAGAATTTAAATAATTACATATATTCCTTTGATTTCTGTAAAAATCACTTTCTTACAATGTTACATACCATTAACAACAATATTTCTATGGAATTAAACACATTAGAAGTCAATATCTTTCTTTATTCCTGAAATATTTTAGTTGTAAAGCCGTTTGAGCCAATTATTTTTTGTAAGTTTGTGTTTATGTTAAAAAATTGGATTTTTTAAAAAATGTATCAAAAATATTTCTTTTTTCTTTCTTAGGTGACAAATATTTTGTCACCTAATTTTGTGTTTTGAATTCATAAAAAAATCGTTAATCGTTTTTTTTTTAATAGAATATAGAATAGTTAGTTTTTAGTTTTATTTGAAGGGCCTACCTTTAAGTAGGATGCAAGTACATTTTTTGGAAAAAAAGATAACCAAAATGTTTGCATATTTTACCCATACATATTTTTTTTATTTTATATGGTACATTATGGATTTTAGACTTACCAAACTCTTTCGACCTCGTAGTTACTTTGCCATCATTGCATTGGAGGCATTTCCTTGTTCCCTTATCATATTGCGCCTCGAACGATGAATCGTTCATCCTTTGCAAATCTTTTGCATTGAGGCCCAAGATGCCAATGGATCTATTTATTTCTTTGCAACCGTTGTTACAGTTGCTTATTTCTTTCAATGTGGGTTTATCTTTGAAAAGAAACTCGGCCAAGGTGCCTATATTTGTTTCACAGTTAATACTATTAACAATGAAGTCTTGACTCAATTTTTTCTCAAAATGCTTTGACGCCAAAATAAGTGCTCTTTGTCGATAAGAGTATGATCTGAGGCCATTTTCAATGATGTCTTTAACAAACGATAAGAATGTGGAACCTTCAAACACACTACCATCAGTCATTATACTTAAAAAAATGTGTGCCAAGCTGTCAAAGGCACAGGTATTTGAAAGCGATATTTTGCTTCCTTTTACTGTTGTGGTCTAAAATAAAACATTAATATTTGAATAATAAACGCGGCAACATAAAAATTTCAATCCTATGATAGTCTTATAATATGCACCGATTCTAAGATGTTGTTTTGCAAAATATTCAAAATGTAGTGATAATGGTTGTATTTTATTTGACAATGCAAATACTATTTTTTGTACACACAAATTTAAATAACTTAATATTCATTAAAGTGAATTTTGATTTTAAATTTTTGAAGAAAATATTACATATTCAATATACATATAATGGGATACCTAAAATGTTCTACTACGGAAAAAAATATTTTTTAATGCTGAAAAGCTGTTATACTACATATTTTGAAACTACTAATAACATTTTTCTAGGGTTTTTGATGCCATTACTATGAATTTGGTTACAAAATCAATCTATTATTTCAGGTTTTGAGATATATTATTTTAGAATTTTTAGCTCTTATATTAGACATTTTGGGACTATTTAAGTTGATGAAGTAGTTTTTTGTTTTATTAAAACTTGTGGTGATTTTAAAATCTATAATCACTATTTTTAATATTCCGTTTAAATATGTTTGAATTTTATTTACTTTATCTTAAAGTAATGCTGGACAAAAACGGTTTTTAAAAATATAACGAGTTGCTCGTATAAACAAAGTTATCACATTTTACTAAATATGTATATATATTTTTTAATTTGAGCATATACATAGTTAAAATCGGAGTTCGAAATCGGAAACAAAATAGCATGTCATTCAAGGTTTTTCAAATCTTTACATAGTTAGAGTCAAATGAAAACTCATGAGTCACCTCATAACTAATTAGAATTTTAGAAAACTAAATGAGCTACAATATTGTGTTAAGAACTATGCTGTATATTCAACCTAGCCTAAGAAATACCTTTATGTTTTTTTCCGTATTTCAAAAATCTGACGCTATAGATAAATTTAAACGTTAGAGTTCAGGACACCAAAAACCTTTAGAAATGTGTTTTTTTTTGTGTGACAGAAAAAAAAATATTTTGTTGACAATTTTAATCTTTTGATTAAAAGTTTATTACCTGGAGTTTTAAACTGTTGGCATTTTTTAAAATTGGAACACTATTCGTTTTGCTCTTAAATTTGGTCGGATTCTGAGATTTACCCGTATATTTAGCTGTTTTTTTTTGTTCTTTTTGAACTATCAATCCACGCCAATTTTCTTGTTGACGAAGCGCTATCATTGATGCATCTTTGATTTCTACATATTTATATTTGAAATGTACAATTGAAAAAAAAAATATGTAATTGTGATTTTAGAATTTTTGATAATAAAGAAAATGTTCAAAATGTTAAGTATGTTTTCATACATTTTCTTGATCATTTGGTTATTCATGCAAGTTTTTTAATAAAATTTATTATGTAAAAGTGATAAGAAACAAACCATCCATTTTCTCTTGAGATGAGTCCTTGTCAGGATGCGCTTTTGTAATGTCTTTAGAAAGACAATTTTTGGTGTCGGTGGTATTCGAAGCTAAGGAATGATAATAATTGTATCATTTGTTTTTTTTTTTTCTTATAATGTAAGGAAATATTCATATGTTTATTTTTTTTTTGTTTTTTATTTAGTTAACACTTACCTTCAACTAATTTCATTTGGCCCGAAATGAAATCGCAATGATTTTTGACAAATGTATCTACTCTCATTGGAAGAGTCGTAAATTTCAATACATTTGATTTTATTGTGTTGAAATAGCTTTCGACTGGAGAGCTTGTCGCAGGAATGCGGCCAAACCCAAAGGAATCCCGAAGAATACAGCTCCACATGGGAAAATATCTCATGTCGTTCAGCAGTCTTTGAGCGACTTTGGGCATAAAAAAGGCATTGTCATGGTCTCCATCATCCGAGAGAAGGTTTTGAATACCATCGTTTATTTCGGATGACCATGCAAGCCAAGCATTGTGCCCTAGATCGCTTCTTTCGCTGAAGATAGAAGACTTTTCCCAACATTCTTCATTGTCTTCATGTTCATTGTGAAATAAATTTTCATTAGTAGACAACATGGAACTAAGGAAATCTTTTTGCAGTTCGCATTCCGTTTTTTCCCCGGATGGTTTTCTCCCATCAGTTTGACTCTGTGTTAAAATTAAAAAAGCCCTCAAAATTTTTGTAGCATTCACGAGATTTGTTGCCAATAATAGTTGTCCCACTACAGATAACATGAACACTCTTATCCTGCTGCTGAAAGTCTTAAACTGTTTTACGTACATATTAATGAAATGTGCATTATCGATCCGCACGTAACAGTTGGGAAGGTTGGTACTTCCAAAGCACTGGTTGGCGTACTGATCAATTGTAAGACAGCCGGTAAAGGATTTCACAATGGCAATTAATAATGCTTGGCAAGAATCGCAAACAACTTCATTGGGAATTGGAGCCCCTAGTCTGTGCCAAGTTGAAAGCCAGTTCGATATTGTGCATGCATTGTGGCTTTCCGAAAGCATCTGCGACACACTGAATTGCCCTTGTTCACAATTTACAACGCATGCATATAAAAATATATGGCTTGATTTGTTTCCATCTCGTTTTATCACCTTTTTTAATAAACTACCCGTTGCATCAATACAAACACATACAGGACCGTTTTTGGAAACTGTCTTATAAATATTGTTTTGATGATTTGTCCAGTAGTGCACGAAAAAAGGCTTTAACGATAAGCTATGTATTATATTTTGATATGCATGCAATGACATTATGTCAAGGGCAACCAAAGGATCAACATGCAAATGCTTTTTTGAAATTGCGTCTCGTTTTGCTTCCCGAAGCACTGTCAAGCTGTACAGATTAGGTGGCTCTGGATCTCCTACGTTCATAAGCTCGTTAGCTTTTTCGGTTCGAAAAACTAACGCAGTTTTTTGAACGAGCTCCTTAGCGACTTTTTCTCTTATCGATCCCCGTAAATATCTTTTTCCACAAATACCATCCCCAGATTTCAGCAAACAAGATAATTCTAGTAATTCACTATTGCTACTAGTTAAATGGCATTTTATCAGACTCCCGCATTTGCATTTGCCTTCCGTACTACCGCTTATAGGCTCTGTAGTTATTCGGAATGCTTTAAAATTAAAGGCACACTTTATTTTTTTTTGTATCCAAATAGATCTTGTTATTAGTTCCTGCCAAGCTCCAGATTTTAAAACATGACAGTGGCGGTCATAGGTTTTATTTCTATTAGCTTCTTTTCTTTTATACATTTTATTTTTAATAATTTGTTCAATGTCTTTTCTTAATATTTGTATTTTAAAAGATGAATCGTATAACTCCTCCGTTGAGTCAGAATCATCTGTTTCATCAGTTGCATCAGTTTCTTCCGAATCCTGTGCAGTATACTCGTACGAAGGATGGCTTACCATGGATGCACTTTGATAACTTGGATCTTCGAAAAGCTTTTTTCTTATGTTAAATCTGTTGCACATAACGATGGAATATAGGGTAGCACATTTCACCGGAGTCTCTAGACATTTTGATATTTTTTTCCAAATGCCATTATTCTTTGAAACAACGCTTCCATTTGGCTTTATTACATCATTCTTAAATGTTTGAATTACCTCCAATAATTGTTCGGGGTTGATTTTGGAAGGCCTTCCACGTATTTCAGACATTTTGTTCAATAATACCTATGAAAGTTCAAGATTTGGCTTAATTTTTTTTTTTTTTAAAACTTGTGCACTTTTCGAATAACACGTTGACTGCCACCATACGAAAAAAAAGCATCATCGGTGTTCCAAGTGTATTTTTGTGTTAATGTATGTATGTTTTATTGTGTGGGGTATCAGTGTCCAATAGTTTTTTTAGTAAAAGTGTATTGTTGTTCTGTGTTTTAGGAGCATGACCACCGGATGGTCAGGTGGCACCTAGATAATAATAAAAAATAAAATGTATGTGTATAGGGCCACATGACCCACCGGTGGGTCATGCTTCCGAAAAGTAAACCTTGTTGTATTTTCTACTCGCACCGTTTTTTTTTGGTTTTTTTGCAGAGTTATTTAAAAAGCAAATTAATTATTTGAAATAAGAAATGGATCCAAGAAGGTTTTATGGCAGGTCTTTTTACGATGAAGCTTACGATCCGATGGACGACGAAGTTGATTTCGTAGGGTCAGATTCTGATGAGTATCTTCCTTCTGCTTCTTATGTACAATCCGATTCCGATTCCAACGCAATGGAACCATCCAGAAGGCGTAATAAAGACGACAAATGAAGATGACAAAACCTTAATTGAAGATCTTTTGTTGAGAACGCAATCGACGTATGCTGTTGTCTTAGATCCACCGAAGGATCATGTTTCTAATATACAAAACCTCAAAAATTAGCAACCCAAAGTCTGTCAGGTTTTATATTATAATGTAGCTGGTCTTGCAAATAAATCAATTTTATGTAACTTTTTTAAATATATATCTGAATTTAAAATCTTTTTTATTATATGAAACTTTTATAATATCTGAACACATCCAATACTATGAAAAATTCTTCAAAGGTTTTAAACTACACTGGGTTCCAGCAATAAAAACTTAAAACTTCGGCAGAGTAAGCGGAGGGTGTTTATTTGGGTATAACGTATAATAAAGGTATAACGTCTGCACACCATCTACAATTTATAAACTATAATGAAACTACCATTCTACGAGGTATATTTCAAGCTGAAACTGTCAACTTAGTTCTATGCTACCTAAACTGCAACCATTGGAGCAGAGATTTCAACACTTTGAAAAATTCGTTTGAAGAATTTGAGCTGAGTAATTTCATATTGATGGGGGATCTTAATGTCAGAACAGGATTGAGGGGTTCAGTAGATATTGGGGCAGTACCACAGCAGTCAGTCACTGATTCTAGAAGTTCAAAAGATTCTACAACTGACAGAAACTGCAATGCGTTTCTTGAGTTTCTGGAAGATATTGGTGCGTTTATTCTTAATGGGAGAAGCTTTGGTGATACAAGTGGAGAATTCACATTCGTATCGAGTAGAGGATCATTAATCATTGACTATTGTTGTTCATCTTACAATTCGGTAGGAATAATTGAAGATTTTTCTGTAGGCTGACCACATGCCCTTAATTCTAAAATTAAAGTCATCTGAAGACATCTCTAGTAATTCGACAATGCAGTTACTTCCAAGGCTGAAAAGGAAGAAACCTTGGTATTATTTGTAGTGTCTCCTTGCTAGAAAAGAATCCTTGAAAGCACTGAGAGTATTTAAGAAGCTAGTAGAAAAAATTATGCCGCAGCGAAAAAAAAATATAAGGCTCTCTGTAAGTCCAAACAGTATATATATATACAGTATTTACAAAACATCTCTCGACAACTTGTATCTGTGAATTCGGCAAAAGAATGGTGGAGAATCGCAAAAGAAATACGTTGAAATTCAACAAATATTGGAATACAAATCACGGCTAACGAGTTTATGGAACATTTCAATGGCACACTGATTTCAGTTTCATCAAGTATTACGTTACCTATAACAGTTTTCGAAACCATTCATATTCCAATGCTTGATAGTCAAATAGAACTATCTGAAGTGTCCTTAGCAATAGAAACAACAAAAGAAAACAAAGCACCCGGTATAGATGGTATTCCGAATGAGTTCTACAAAAACGCAAGCATTTCATTTGTTGAAGAGATACACATTCTACTAAGAGATATCTTTGAAATAGGAAATATACCTTCTTCCTTCAGAAAGTCAATAATTTTCCCTCTATACAAAAAGGATGATGCCAGTATCGCTTCCAACTATCGTGGGCTCTCCTTTCTGGACACGCTTTACAAAATATTTACAACAATTCTGCTTAGGAGGCTCACTCTCTGGATTGAAGAGAACAACATACTCGACGAATACCAGGCTGCATACAGGAAACAATATAGTACAGTTGACCAAGTCTACAACCTTTCTTGTATCATCCAACTTTAGCTGAGCCAGAAGAAAAAGCTTTACGCTTTCTTCGTAGATTTGTCAGCAGCGTTCAACAACAATAACAGGGAAGCTTTGTTTTACAAATTATCAAAGATAGGCGTCTCTACAAAACTGGTGTCTATTATAGGTTTATCGTACAAAGATACGACTGCTGCAGTCTGGGATGGAACTAGTACGTCTAGTTCTTCCAGACATCCAAAGGAGTTAAACAAGGATGCGTACTGAGTGCCCTTCTATTTGTACTATTCATAAACGATTCTCACTTAGAACTTCCAACTGGTCTCACTGTGAATGGTATGCGAATAAATGTTTTGTTATACGCGGACGACATAGTTCTTCTTTCTGACAGACCTAGTAGCCAACAATCGATCATCGAAAGCTTCAGCATATATTGCAATAATTGGAACCTTGTTGTCAACTTAGAAAAGTCTGATAATTTTTAGGAATGGTGGTAGAAGAGCATCAGCTGAAAATGATATTTCAACAATGGTGAGATAAAGATAACTAATCAATACAAATATCTTGGCGTTTACTTCTTTTACAATATGTCCTGGTCATATAACTTAACAAAAAGACTTACATCATCGAAAAACTCAATAAATTAGACATGGTCGAAATTTGTAAAGAACAAGTTTGTTACTCACTCATCTAAATATAAAGTGTACGATGCAGCAACAAAGTCTATAATGCACTACTGTGCGCAAGTGTGGGGATACAAAGAACACATTCAAACTGAAAAACTACAACGTTTCTTCGTCAAAAGATGCTTTGGTCTTCCTGATAATACGCTTAACTATGCAATACACATCGAAATTGGTCTTCCAAAGGCTTTCCTAAGTACGGGATTTCAGTCCCGAAACTCCAGTTTCAGAATGGAATCAAATGCACAAATTGCTGCTGACAAAGCTAGTAGAAAAGCATTGGGGCGATTTTACCAGCAATGCAATGCAGTCACAGTTTCACGACGAATAATGCAATCTTTTTTATGCGGAAGTCCCGAATTACTTTGAAGATAATAATGTCCGTGACATGATCAGCTAAATCTTCAAAGCAAGGTGCGGTCTTTTGACCTTAAATCCTAAAGCTTTTCGCAACGACTCTGTTGACCTATGCACTCTATGTAAACAGGATGCGACAGAAAATACTTACCACTTCATTGGTATGTGCCCCAACTATAGAGGATACCGACACAAATATCTTGGAAATGTAACTTTAGATCGGCCAACATTCCTTAACATTTTAAATGGATCTTGCTACACAAAACTCTACAATTTGTTTAAAGACTCGCTTAAATATCGTAGTTTAATAATAAACGAATTTTGTTAAAACTTGCTGAGCTTTGCTTTAATTTAATTACCTAATTTTTTTGGAACCTGACAGATGACTTAAAAACAAGTTATTGTCATAGTTAATTTTGAATACCAGCCTAATAATGTTTTTGTTAAATTTTTTTTTGACAATGCAACTGTTCCTAACAATCGTCTAGCCAAGGTCAGTGGTCTTTTGGAAGTATTGGAAAAAAATTACATGAACGCCTGGTGCTAGTTGTGGATGAGTCCATGATTCCCTGGCGTGGGAGACTACAGTTCCGCCAGTATAATCCTGGAAAGTCTCATAAGTACGGCGTAAAAATTTACAAACTTTGTGATCCATGTGGGTATACATACACCAGTTCTGTTTATGCTGGTAAAAACAATTAGCTCAATCAAAGAGGTACGCCAACGAATACAACGTCACAGAGTACGCAAATAGTGCTAGACTTAGCGGATGCTTATCTCGACAATGGCAGAACTATGGCGACCGACAATTTTTACACGTCAGTTGCCTAAGCAGAGACTTTGCTTACTCGAATTACTCATTTGGTAAGAACGCTGCGCAAAAATCGCAAAGGAAATCCTAAAGAAGTAACAGATGCAAAGCTAAAAAGAGGTAAAATCCTTGGACGAGAAAACTCGGCTATCGTAATAGCCAAGTGGAAAGACAAACGCGAGGTACTTATGTTGAGCACAAAACACGACCTAGAAGAATATGAAACAAGAAAAAGAGATCAGCATGGTAAGTCCATACAAAATCTAAAAATGGTTATTGATTATAACCACGCCAAACAAGTCATAGATATTGTTGACGTCAATTAGCAGTTAATCCTATTTAAAGGATTATTTAAACCAGATTATTTAAAAATATATTGCATACTGTTAGGAGTTACTATTAAACGTAACGTTAATTAAGTTCTTAATTTTAACAATAATGAAGTTGAGAATATAATAAGTTATAAAATCTCTATTTTAGAATCTCACCTCTATGTAACCTAAGTTTATGGTTTTCACCACCGAGCTAGTCTGTTTGACTAGGCTCATTCGTGTCTTAATAATAATTGTAAAATCACTTCAATTGTAATATTAGTAGAGATAAGACGTGAAATAAGAATTAAACACTAAAGGTATACACAAAAACTGTTCTTCTTTTTTTTTCTTTTCAATTGCATTGTGGTACTGCAAGAGATTTACACTTTTTTTCAGCAAAGACATTTTGAGCCCTGGGATTCATATTAAAAAGAATCCCCCCAACAGATATCAGACCAAATGGCATGCTATTTTACACCATTGAGAAAAACTATAAGGTGGTACCACAAAATAGCTTTTGAGTATTTGCTATCAACATCTGTCGTCAATGCTTTGATTGTTTACAAAAAAAAAAACTGGAAATAACATACAAATCGCTCAGTTTATAAAATCAGTATGTGAGGCACTCTTCGAACAAAGAACTTCCATCGTACGGGTACAACGCCAATTCATTGCTCCTCATGTTCTCGAAGAATATAAAACAAGAGACCAAAGCAACAGGAAAATCCGAAAACGCTGCTTGAACTTTTATACAGAACTTTCCAAAACTATTGGGTGGAAAGAGGCAGCAAAAAAGCCTAAAATGTTTCAACTTTTTGCCAAAAAATGCGATGGAAACCCAACATTTTGCTTCGAATGCTTCAATAAAACACACTGAATTTTATTTTGTATTTATTTTGTTCATTATATAATAAGAATCTAAAATGAATTTTTCTATAAAATCCTTTTCTTTGATTTAAGTTTTGAATTATTACTTTTTTTTTATTCAAATAAAAAAATGCTTATATAACTTCTGCAACTTTGCCGATATAGAGTTATTTATTTCAATGGATCAATGAGCGGACTTTTAACTACATGCCAAAGAAGAAAAAATTACGTTTTCTCAGCAAGCCATCGCAAAAAATCGCTTCTAAAAACATATAGTATCTGACCCACCGGTGGGTCATGTGGCCTCCTGAGGAAAAATTTCCTGACCCACCGGTGGGTCAGATGGCAGTCAACGTGTCATTTTTGGAACACTCTTAAATTATAGAATATATATACGTACCTTTATCAAATGATTTAAGATGTAGCTTGATTTTTTTAAAACAAATTGTGCACTTTTAGAATTTTAAATATTTTTCGAACACTCTAAAATTAAAGAATATACATTTATCAAATGGCTTAATTTTTTTTTAAACAACTTGTGCACTTTTCGAATTTCAAATATCTTTGGAACACTCTAAAATTAAAGAATATACCTTTATAAAATGACAAGTAATCGGAATTGGAACGGAATACATAAATATGAAACTATAGTATTCCTTTATTAACTTCAGGCAATGTTTACACTTTCTTTCACAGAAAACATTCAATAAAATAAAATCTACAAAAAATAGTACGCAAATTTGGTAAAAATTGATACATATAGACAAACTTTTTAGCAAGACAAATCGACAGACGGGATGGGAAGTTATCAGTGTGGGTTATAGCTATCAGTAAAATCGATCAGTAAACATTTATTTTAACTTTAAATTTTTGAACGGGGATAGTACGATAACTCAGGCGACAAAGTTTAATGGCAGATATGTATAGAACAGTTAAAAACAAGAATTTTTACTATGAGAGGGGAGGGGTTTATCTCCCCCCGTTTAGGCGGTAGGGGCAATTTATAAAAATATGTACATTAAATGGAAAAAAGTAATTAAAAAATATTGGTAATACTTGCAACTAAGTTTTATAAATTTTTTTAAAGCCAATGCTTTTGTCTATTAGCTCGTTTTTAAATCAAGTCAAAACTATGTATAGTTTTTGAAAAAAAAATTGTTTTAAACTCAAAATTTGTGCAAAAATAAGTTAAAAAAAAGGTTTAAAGTGTAATTTTTCAAAACTTTCAGATTATCTACTATTTTTTTTTTAGAATTCATTGCTCTTATTTGTTTTTGATCAAAAACTGAAAACTAGAAGATTTTATGTCTTCTAGTTCTTGAAAAAATTGAAAATTATAAAATAAATAAATTGAGTATTAACGTAGTCGATAGTAATAGTCGAATATGGATTAAGATATACCTAGGGTAAATTAATTTTTCTTAAATCCAGCTTATTTAAATGCAAAAGAAACTTTGCATGCACCCCATCTTGCACCCACCGCAAATTTTAAGTTTAAAATTAAATTTTTTAAAAACTACGCATAGTTTTGACTTGATTTAAAAACTGTTTAATAGAACAGAATGTTGACTTTAAATGTAAAAAACTCAATTGTAAGTATTACCGTTGTTTTTTTAATTATTTTTTTTTTCATTTTAAATAATATTTTTTTTAAATTGCCCCTCCCGCCTAAACGGGGGGAGATAGACCCCCCTCCCGTAGAAAAAAATGCTTGTTTTTAACTGTTCTTAAGAAATCCGTTATAATATCTTGTCGCCTGAGTTATCGCACTCTTGCCTTTTGAACTTGTTACAGATTTATTTCTAGTAAAAAATTGATGCAATAAGATCAATCCTACTGTAAAGTATTTCTTTCAACAAGAATCAATGCAATTAAAGTTAAATTTATTTCGTAAAACGAAAATAAAAATGATATTAATGAAATTTCATTTTTACTAAACACTTGACTGCCAAATACCAACACGAATCCGATCGCATTTTTACAAAAATTACTGATGAAAGCAACAAAAAATAAAGAAAAAGAAAATATTTTTGTTTGAATGACGTAAATTTACTGATTGCTATAAACGCTCATCATTAAAACATTTCAGATTCTTCCCGTTTCAATTTTTATTGATGGGTTTTACTGATAGCTATAACCGGTCAATTACAGTGGAGCGTGAAAATTACATACACAATAATTGTACAAACCGCTAACGAATAGGTACCTACCTTTATCATATTCTTATATAAAGGAAACGTTCCACCATTCCCGTTTCGTTTCCTCTCGGCCAAGGTGAAAAAGTCATGCATAATGCAAAACTATAAAACAAATGTTAAGCTCATCTGTCATAGCAATAAGTTTCCAAACTGAAAATCAGCTGTTGAGCATACAAAGTGAGAAAGTATTTGTACCAAATACTAACACAAGAAAAACAATAAATATTGTGTGATTAAAAAAAAAAAAAAAAAGCCCCCTCATTAGTTTTGATGCGGGGCCCCATCTTTCTAGTAATCACTCTTCCTACTGCTTGATTTCGGTGTTCAGTTGGATGTTATTAATTTTTTTTTTTTTTTTTAAATTAATTTTTATTACTTCAAAGCTTATCTTAAAGCTAGATAAACATTCATAAAACTAGCCTAATTAACCATAACTTACAACTAACTTACTGGTCTCATACGGACACTCTAAGTTAAACTATAACACTTAATTACTAATGCCTTTCGGCCCTAAGATCTATTTTACTTCAATGAAATTTTTTTTATTTTTGTATTTATTAGAAAATTTGAAAAAATATTAATTTCAATATCCTTTTTATTTTATTAGTTGGATGTTATTAATTTATCTTAATAAATACTATATATTACTTTAAATTTAAAGTAGTACATCGCATCTAAGCCTAGTATATTACCACAAGGACGGCTGTCTTTACTTTTTTCGTGTGGGCTATTTCCGGTAACCTATGAACAATAAGGAAAAAGAGCTTCCGCATGCATACACTTCGGCTGAAAGGTCAGAAACCTACTGAACTGACAAAACAAAATAATTACTTTCCTCTTACTAACATACACAAACGCCTCTGTGTTTACAGCAAGCGGGGCGGGGATAAATTTGAAATGTGTGCACATTTCATTTTTCAATATGTGTAAATTCAAATTTGATTAGTTTAATTTTGAATTCCGATGAAGGTTACTTTGATTTCAAAAAAGAAATTCCTGATCTGATTGGTTGAACAGTTTTGTTTAAGTATAATTGGTTGATATACAAATCTCCAAAATAAAATAAGAGTAAATTTAAATGAGTTAAGCCTGTGGAGTGTGGAGTTCAGTTTGGTGGGAGTGCCGTCATTACAAAGTGATTTTTCCTTTGTAAAACACAAACCAGTGGGAATAAAAACACGAAACTGGTATTTTTGTTTGCAAATTATCTTATCTTTAATGGAATGGTATTTTTTAGATTTTTTTTTTTTCAAAACGTCGGTACAGACTTTCTCCACAGAAATTTTATTTTGAGTTTCAAATTTAAAAATTGTTCAAATTTCGTTAGGATAATGCAAAAAAAAATATGATTGAACTTTTGAAATTAATTTTTAGGGGGAAGGAGTTTTTGAACCAAACCGGGATAAGAGCACTTAACTAGCATAAAATGAGCCCTAAATTACCCCATCATTAGATTTTTAAAATTTTGTTTGGTTTAGAAAGTCTCCAAAAATTTCAACTTTGCGACGTGATTAAGGGGGTAAGGGCTTGAGATACCAAACTGGGTTTCACTAACTTAGGAGCCCAAAAAGAGCCCTAAATTCCCTCATCATCAGTTTTTTGAAATTATGAATTTAAAGGTGTGGTGTTTCTAGCTTGACGTCAAGCTGGGAACACCACAAGTTTGAGGGGGAAGGGATTTTTGAACCAAGTCGGGATTGCGGCACTAAATTAGCCCAAAAAGAGCCCTAAATCACCCCATCATTAGATTTTTAAAATTGTGTTTGGTTGAGAAAGTCTCCAAAAGTTTAAGCTTTACGACTTAAGTTTGGGGATATGGGCTTAAAAAAACAATTGGGAGTTCCGCGAACTAAGGAGCCCAAAAATAGTACTTAACGACCCCATCATTAGTTTTTTAAAATTTTGTTTGGTTTAAAAAGTCTCCAAAAATTTCAACTTTGCGGCTCAATTTAGAGGGTAAGGGGTGGAGATACTAACTTGGAGTTTCACTAACTTAAGAGCCCAAAAAGAGCCCTAAATTCCCTCATCATCAGTTTTTTGAAAATATGAACCTAAAGGTGTGGTGTATCCAGCTTGACGTCAAGCTGGGAACACCACAAGTTTGAGGGGGAAGGGATTTTTGAACCAAGTCGGGATTGCGGCACTAAATTAGCCCAAAAAGAGCCCTAAATCACCCCATCATTAGAATTTCGAAATTCGATTGTGGTGTTTCCAGCTTTACGGACCTTTTGTATTTGCATTAATAGAAAAATTACAATAGATACATCAAGATTCAATCTTTTATAGTATCAATAATTCGTAACCAAGTTTTATATTTTATAATACTTAATAAATAATAAAAATGATAACAATTGAAATAAAAAAAAAGCAAAATAGTAAGAAAAAGTGTTACAAACATTTTATAAACAATTTTTGGAAACAGAGAAAAAAAGAGAATAAATAAATAGGTATAGAATTTAAGTGCATTAAGTACAATTTTAAACCATAGATGATAATAGTTCAAATAATTTCTTCTTAAAAATGGTTGGAGAGGTGGTTCTTTGCAAATCAAATGGTAAGCCATGTACCTATATCTCTCTGTTCCTCACTCGTTCTCACTGTATATTGTCTAGATGGGGATGTGATTTCCAATTTTATGATTTCGTTATGAACATCAAAAGTATCGATTACTCCTTTAATTTCGTCAATAGTAGTTCGTTACTCGTACTCTTGCTCGTACTCGTACCAGGGCTACCAGGTGCGGAACTTCCGTTTCATAGGTTCTTCTGCATCAATTGCTTGTATCGTTGGAAGAACAAAATGGAAATATGTGAAGGTACATAATACAGAGTATTTATTTGGGTTTTTTGTTTTTTTTTTGTGTGGAGTTAGTGCTTCAAGTTTTTGAATAGTTGGTGCTATGATTGTATAGCACAATAATTCAATATTTGTTTTATTATAGTTTTGCAAAAGTGTGAAATCATATTCTTTTCTGCTACTCTTTTCTATAGTTGATAGTGTATGAATCAAAAAAGTGTGAACCTGCTGAATAAAATGTACAGCATAAATAATTTAAATTTTGTAACTCAGTCAATAAAACACATTTTATTCTCAAACTATTATGTTTGTTTAAAAAAAACTTTAATTTTAAACCCGTCGCCGCGCCGCCGTCGGTTATTTGGGTCAGCTATCTCTTCTGAAACTTTTATATTTTGACATTTAACAAGCAAAACTACATCGACAAAAGCTCCAACAACGCTTTGGAATTGTTTATATAAAGCTTTGCAAAATTGTTTCCTGAACGTGTTATTTCTCAAAGGTTATCATTATTTTGCAAAACTCAACAAAAAAAATTTGTTGGCATTTCAGGAGAAAGTTTTTTGTGTCTTATTTCAACAAAAATGAGTTTTGAAAACCTTTTAGTTTGAAAGAATTAAAAAGGTTTTGAATTATAATAAAAAAAAGAGGCTGGGATGCGACCCACACTGATAACTTCCCATCCCGTCTATCGATTTGTCTTGCTTAAAAGTTTGTCTAAATGTATCAATTCTTGCCAAATTTGCGTTCTATTTTTTGTATATTTTATTTTTTTTATGAAAAAACGGACTGTTGGATTTTTATAAAAAAATTACTGAATATAAAAAACAATATTTTCTGTGAAATAAAATAAGTTTGAAGCCAATATTTTTAATTTTTGAAAAGCTATTTGAGCCGAAAATCAATTTTTACAGACTTTTATTAATTTTTTTGTTTAGGTTTTTATTTTTTGTAAAAAAAATGTCAATTCGATTTTTCTTAAAATTTTTCCTAATGTTGAAAACAATATTTCTTATAAGTTAAAATTAGTTAGAAGCCATAATCTCAAATTTTTGAAAAGATATTTAAGTCGAAAATCAATTTTTACCAACTTTTGTTAAATTTTTTTTTAGGTTTTAATTTTTTGTAAAAAAACTGTCAATTCTATTTTTTTCAAAATTTTACTGAATGTTGAAAACAACATTTTTTGAAGAAAGATAAAAGTAGTTTAAAGCCAATATCTCAAAGTCTTGAAAAGATATTTGAGTCAAAACTCAATTTTTACCAACTTTTTTTTTTATTTTTTTTTAGGTTATTATTTTTTGTAAAAAAACTGTCAATTCGATTTTTCTCAAAATTTTATCAGATGTCAAAAACATTATTCTTCATTGCACAAAATTGTTTTGGAAATGAAATCATATTTTAGTCGTAAAATTTTCGAAGTGACAAATTTTTTTTTCAGTTTTTTTGATTTATAAAAAAAACCGTTAATTGAATTTTTTTCCAAAAATATAATTGTTTTGTATCACGTTACAATATATAATATAAAATTTAATTCAAGTCTCTAGCGTCATTGGTTCATGAGATATTTAGGGTTAACCAAAATTTTCACCTTTTTTTTAAACTGCTATGGTAAAAAAACCACCCACGCAATTTTCTTGAGAGCCCTTTCTGCATCGTTCTGCCTTATTATCTGTATAATAAAATTTTTTTGAAGTCGATATCTCTTCTGGTTCTTGAGCTATGGACGACGAAAAAAACGTCGCGAACGTACGGACGTACGGACATACGGACGTGAGGACGTACGTACACACGCACGCACAGACATCTTTCTAAAAATCTTTTATTTCGACTCTAGGGACCTTGAAACGTCGAGAAATGTCAAACTTTTCAATTTGACAAATCGGACCCATTACAATAACTTCCTATGGGAAGTTAAAAAGTAAACACTTTAGAAAAAAAAAGTAAACATACAAACAAACCAAATTCAAAAAAAAAAAAAAATAAAGGAAATATAAAATAAAATCGTATTTAACATAATAAAATATTTAATACAAAAAATAGTCAATCGTCATCATATAGGGATTTTCTATGTCTTCAGTTCAATCTTCGGCATTTCCTGACTTCATTTTATTGTAGAAGTCATATTCATGAGTTGCTTGATATCAGTAGTATTTTTAAGGGACACTTTATTTTCCGATTTTACTTCGTGAAATAACCATTTGAAAATTTGTTTTTAAATGGGTAATGGGCCATTATGAGGGAGCCACTAAATGTTTTATAAACTTTAGCAAAATTTTCGTCATGTAGTTCATAGTTTATTACTCTTGCGAACTTATTTTAAATAGAAGCTTAGATTTAATAAGCTTATAAGCGTTCTCTTTATAATCCACTACAGTTCAGTCTTTGTCTTCAAGGATAGTGCTTTATTCCTGTCGTGAAGTGATGATTTTATTCCTTCTGTATACCTTTTCTATTGCTCCAAAAACTTAAACTCAAAAACTCTGAACTTTGCTAAAAAACGACATTTTTCTTTGCAATAGAAATAATATTAAATAATTTAAGCAGTTCTTTATTATAAAAATTTTGTTTAAATTTTTCTTAATTTTAAATTTAAACAAATCTTCTAACTACTGAAAGGTTTTAACGTGACTTAGCGCATTTATGTGATTTTTGTGGGCTGTGATAGAGCTTTCCATTGCAGATCGAGAGGTCCCCGGTTTAAATCTAGGGGTCCCCTTTTAACTCACTTTTTCCAATTAACCTTTCAAACTTGTTCAAATATTGTACAATGTTTGATTTTATTGTCTGTTGAATGGGGGAAAGTGTTGGATATGGTGTTTTTCCTTATTGGGTAATAACAACTTGTTGCATGTACCACAAATTCAAGCCAAGACAACTTTCGTGATTGTTGATTTACAATCTCAATATCATCTTCTCATCATCAAAATACTCATTTTTAGAGTCGACTTCGAATTTAAAAATGATTTACGAAAAGAGTAGGTTTTAAATGTTTGAAAATTTGCACCCTTGTTATTAAAGTTCAAGCAGAATTTCAGACGATAGATACGTTTTATCTCTATTTACTCGTATCTATCCCCGAATGTCAAATAACTAAAAGATGCTCGGGTGCAACCATCACTGCTAACTTCACATCCCGTCTGTCAATTTGTCTTCCCTAAAAGTTTGTTAGTTTTCGTGTTTTGTTAAAAAAGTTGTCAGTTACTTATAATGAAACAGTTTGATTTCAAATTCTATTTTTGAAAACGAGATTTTTAGTCAAGAACCAATTTTTAAAAAATTTTAGTATCATTTCTTAAAAGCTTTTAGTTCTTATATAAACAAATACAAATTGGATGAATGAAATTTATTTGAAGTCAATATCTTCTATTATTCACCAGATATCGAGAACCGAACATCAATTTTTTACCAATTTTGTGTAGATTTTAATTTTGTATGAAAAAAACTGACTTCTGGATTTTGATAAAAAATTACTTATTTTGATAAAATTACTGAATGCTGAAAACAATGTTTTTTGTGAGCTAAAATTAGTTTAAATCCAATATTGTTAGTTTTTGAAAAGATATTTGAGTCGAAAGTAAATTTTTACCAAGTTTTAGTAAAGTTTTTTTGGGTTTTTATTTTTTGTAAAAAAACTGTTTATTCTATTTTTCTCAAAACCTTACGGAATGTTGAAAACAATATTTATTATAAAATAAAATATGTTTGAAGCCACAATCTCAAATTTTTTAAAAGATATTTGAGTCTAAAATCAATTTTCACCAACTTTTATTGGAAAACAATATTTTTTATAGGATTAAATCAATTTTAGATTATTTTGGAGGCGAATCATCATTTTTTCGTAAAATAAATTCGAGGTGAAAATTATTTTTTTTGCAGTTTTTTTTTTTTGATTTATTAATAGGATTGTTTTCCAAAAATATACTTGTTTGGTATCACGTTACAATATATAAAAATTTAATTCAAGTCGCCAGCATTATTGGTTCGTGAGATGTTTCGGGTTAACCAAAATGTTCACCTTTTTTTAAATTGCTATGGTAAGAAACCCACATACGCAATTTGTTTGAGAGTCCTTTCTGGATCTTTCTGCATTATTATCTAATATAACAAAATTGTAAAAACAAAATATGAAGTCGATATCTCTACTGGTTCTTGAGCTATGGACGACAAAAAAAACGTCGTGAAGTACGGACGTACGAACGTACGTACACACTAACGCACAGTAATTTTTTTTTAAATCTTTTTTTAGACTCTAAGGACCTTGACACGTCGAGGAATGTCAAAATTTTCAATTTGATAAATCGGACCGATTAAAATATCTTTCTATGGGAAGTTAATAATGACGGGTTATCAATTTTGTGGTTTCAAAAGTATAGGGCTGGAATTCGACATCTATCAAACTAAGTTGTTAAACCAATTTTTTTGAAAGTCTGACATTTACGAAAATGGATCGCTTAACTACCGCACAACGCATACAAATTTTTAAAAACTACTACAAAAATAGTTTAGGAGATTATGGTTTACTTAATCATACAACTACGCAAGCAATTGGCATAAATGTGAAAGAATTTGAAGAGACTGGATTGGTTACAGATATTGTGAGGCCTGAAAATATCGCTGCTGAAAGTGAAAGTGTTGCCAAAGACCCGAATGTGTTGATTCCTCGTCGGTTTCAGGAATTAGGACACCTACATTCATATAAAGTCCAGGGGAGTCATTCCGTAATTTCCAAAACGATAATCGTCAAAACGATTATCATTAGCGATATCGTCAATAATTTGCTTCACGTAACTTTATCACTATCGTCTCGTCAATCGTTTTCAGTATAAGATCGTTCAGTATATTTTAAATACTCTTATACTATGCCTGAAATGTCAAAATTGACTCAACGAAAAATAATCCTTGTTCGATAACTTGAAAATGTTATTAAACTTGGTTTTACTCTATGGGAAATTTTGAAAATTCGCAAAAAATATCTTGTTTATAAACATTCCAACTGTTTTGTGATGTTAATATAACTTTTTGAGCTTTTATTTGTTGCTACCGACGATGAAATTATAATTTCAAAAATTGTTTGTATATCTGATATTGTGAATTAATAAATATAACTATAATTTTGAGTATCCATAGGTCAGTAACACAAAATCAGCTGCAAATGTTAATAAAATGTATGGACGAGCATTCTTCCTTGGCCAATAAGAATAAATAGAATGGCCAATAAGAATAAAAAGAAATCAATAGAAATAAATAGCAGACGATACCTAATTAGCTATTGAGCAAACGCTATCGTTTTGACGACATCACTTTGAAGATAATCGTCTTACGTGAAGTGAGACTATCGTCGAAACGATATCGTCTGACGATAATCGTTTTACGGAATGACCCTCCAGCTCACACAACAACTGAAGTCAGCTGACCATTCGCAATGTCACGTCGTAGATACGTCCAATAGGTGCTTGAATAACAGTTGGTGGACGGCGAC
Organism: Eupeodes latifasciatus; assembly: GCA_920104205.1. Classification (NCBI taxonomy): domain Eukaryota; kingdom Metazoa; phylum Arthropoda; class Insecta; order Diptera; family Syrphidae; genus Eupeodes; species Eupeodes latifasciatus. The sequence continues at coordinate 30,879,750 of OV049925.1, forward strand.
TTTTCAAACAAAATTTTCTTCAGCTACGAAGCACAATGCTCACGCGGTGGATATGTTAATAAACAAAATTGTCGTATTTGGTGTTCTTAGAATTCTCAAGTAATTGAAGAGAGGCCATTAAATCCACAAAAAGTCACTGTTTGGTGTGCTCTTTGTCCCGGAGGTGTGATTGGACCTTACTTCTTTGAAAACGACGATGTAACGACTGTCACCACCAGTTCGTAGCCTTATGGTCAAATGATAACCGATTTTTTTTTTTGCCTGCTGTTGAAGAATACATACGAATTGGAAAATATTTGGTTTCTACAAGACGGTACCACATGTCACACAACTCGTGCGAATATGGCTTTATTGCAATTGATATTTCCTGGCCGCGTAATTTCTCGTCGTTGCGATGTCAACTGGTCACCAAGATCATGCGATTTGACACCGCTGGACTTTATTTTGTAGAGCTACGCGAAAGACAAAAAATCCACCTTAAATATTATTATTATTATTATACTTTATTGAACAATAATATAATTACAAAATTCAATAAATATTTATCAGAGCATTAGTTACCAGGGCCTTCAGCTCGGACCTAAAATATACCTAATACCTAATACCTAAACACATCTAACTATGTCAAAAAAAACACGCTCTTCTCCCCGCACCCAAATCTCTGCCTTTATGGACTCACCCGCTAACAAATCATCTTCATCAGCTAAAACCGGGAAGCGTGATGATCACTCCTGGATGGACGATAAATTACGTGAACAAAGTGAGTTTATTATTAAATTACTGTCACAAAAACTTGAAGGCACTGAAAAAAGAATAACACAGGAGCTAGGTCGCGAAATCAAAAACATTAAAAACAGTTTAAATGATATTAACAACCGTGTCGAACAATTGGAAGCTTTCAATGTTGATATACAAAAGAATATCAGCTCACTTAATAATGAACTCAATAATTTCAAAACGTCACTTGCTAATGTCACCGCTGAATGTACAAACACTAAACTTTCATTGAAAGAAAATACCGATAAACTAAGTTGTGTAAACAATAATTGTGATCACGTCGTTGATGATGTTTTCCATCTCAATAAAACTTTGAACACTTATGAAAATCAAATTATTGCATGCGATGCTTTTATATTCGGTATTCCGTTCTTGTCAAATGAAAATCTTAAATCCGTTTTTAATCTAATTTGCGATACTATTAATATTAAACCTCCAACTTTAAATAATATATACCGCACACGCCCGAAGAAAAACAATTTAAACTCTGCGATCAAAATAAAATTTAATTCACCTTTCGATAAAAACTATGTTTTAACCTCTATTGCTAAACATCGAAGAGTAAACAACAAACAGCTGTGTCTTGCTGATATTCACTTCACCACCGAAAATCCCTCCGCGTCATCATCTTCCATCCATATACGCGAGAGTTTGACACAACGGAATAGAGCGATAATGAAACGTGCACTTGAATTAAGAAGATGTAAACAACTACGTTCTGTTTTTTTCTGCACGGGGAGTTGTTTATGTAAAACATGGAACAAATGACACCGCTGTACCCATTGATTGCATCGAGGGACTTGAAGACGTTACCAGATCAACATAAAACGAATAATTATTATTACTTCTATCATATTTATAATTGTTTCTCACTTCAATAAATTTACTTCTATTATAATTTTTCTTTCTTAAATATTTTCTTTCTTTCTTTTTAATTTGCTTTTTATTAATTGTTTACTTATGTACATATATAATTTTCTTTTCTTTATATCTTGCTATAATTTTTCCTTATTTTACTATTTTAATTTTTAAAATTGTTCCTTTCTCTCTTATTTCACTATGAGCATTTTTCTTTTGTCTTGTTGTGGTTAGTTATGTTCAATAATAGGGAATTACGCTCGATGGTGAGAATTCTGTGCTGGCAGAAATGTGGGATCCGTATTTGTCACATCAATGCACAAAGCTTGCTGCCGAAAATTGACGAATTTCGAGATCTTTTTATTGGTTCTGAAGTGGATGTTGTTTGTGTAACAGAAACTTGGTTAAGGGATGAGATTAATGATGAGATCTGTTGCTTAGCGGGTTATCGTGTTTTTCGATTTAACCGTATAAATCGTATTGGGGGTGGTGTTGCGATTTATGTTAGGAACAAAATTAGATGCAAACTTAAACTTTCAGCTACTGGGGAAAGTGTTATAGAATTTGTATTCGTTGAAATCATAGGTAGTCAGGGAAATTTACTAGTGGGTGCCGTTTACAGGCCAAATAGATATATTGATTTCTCACCGCTGTATGCGGTATTGGAAGAAATTTCTTTGAGCTCTCCTAATATTGTGCTTTGTGGTGATTTCAACTGCAATCTCTTGAATCCTAACGTTTTCACAAATCATATGTTATCTTTCAATTTAGTACCAGTTAACACCAGTTCCCCAACACATTTTTTTGGAAGGGATTCCTCGTTATTGGATCTTATGTTCGTGAGTGACAAGAATAATGTTGCATTGTATGATCAACTTTCGGCTCCTGTTTTTTCTAAGCATGATTTGATTTTTCTAATTCTTAACTTTAGCCTTAATTATTCAGATGAAAAAATCACTTACCGAGATTTCTATAATATAAATGTGCAAGAACTTGAAACTCAAACACGAGAAACAAATTGGGATTCTATATATTATATGGCTTCTTCAAATGATCAGATTGAATTTTTAACACATAATATCTCTGAACTGTATAATATCCATGCCCCTTTAAAAACAAAAACTGTTAAACAAAAAAATAATACATGGTTTTCTCGTGCCATTAGAGACTTGATGCAACAGCGAGATGACGCGTACAAAAATTGGAAAAGATATCGACTAACCGAGCTGCGTCGTATGTTTTGCTCACTCCGTAACAGAGTAGTAGCTATGATACGCGAGGCTAAATACCAACATTTTTCTCAACAGCTTTGCACAAGTTCAAATGGTCGCCAGCTCTGGAAAAATCTACGCAGAATAGGAATCGGAAAGACAAAATTCGGTGCTGTTGAGGACATTGATGGCAATAAACTTAATGAAAAATTCATTTTTTCTCCACCGCTACAGGTCCCACAAATTTGGCCTTCAATTTCTTTTACTGACCAACGCGATAGTAATGAGCCTGGTTTTGAATTTTCTGCAGTAGATAGTGCTGATGTAGTCGAAAGTGTTCTTTCTATTAAGTCAAAAGCTGTTGGGCTCGATGATATACATCCTACCTTTTTGTGTATGATATTGCCAGTTGTATTGCCATATGTTACTTTTGCTTTCAATACTATTTTAACGTCCTCGATATACCCTGAGTCATGGAAAGTTGCTAAAATCATTCCGCTTCCCAAAAACGCTAAAAGAGATGAATTTAGACCTATTTCGGTATTGCCATTTTTGTCGAAAGTTTTTGAAAGGATCCTTCAAAAGCAAATTAATGTCTTTTTATCTACAAACTCACTGCTCAGCTCTTATCAATCTGGTTTTCGGAAGAAACACAGCTGTGTAACCGCACTTTTCAACGTAACTGATGACATAAGAAAAGCATTAGATAAAGCCGAGGTTACGTTTCTAGTTTTGTTGGATATTTCGAAGGCTTTCGATTCCGTTAATCATGTCAATCTATGTAGAAAGCTCATGCAAAATTTTAGTTTTCCATCTAGTGCAACTAAATTATTTTTTTCTTATTTAACTGATAGGAAGCAAGCAGTGCAAGTGGGTGACACCCTTTCAAATTTTTTGCCGAATGCCACTGGTGTACCACAAGGTTCCATACTGGGTCCTCTCTTGTTTTCTGCTTATGTAAATGAACTTCCATCTTCATTACTTCATTGCAGCTCTCACTTGTATGCTGATGACGTTCAGCTTTACTTCAGCTGTCCACTTGGCCTTATCGAACATGGAGCTTTCTGCTTGCGTCAATGAAGACCTGAAGAGAGTGACAAATTGGTCTTTGTCAAACGGACTCATGTTAAACCCTAAAAAATCCAAATGTCTTGTAATTAATAGAAAATATCTTGACCTTTCTTATTTTCCACCGATTGTTCTGAGCAATGCTCCAATCGAATATGTGCTTACAGCAAAGAATCTTGGTGTGACTTTTAATCGTCTTTTGACTTGGGATGATCATATAAATGGACTCGTTGGTAAGGTTTATGGAGTACTTCGTACGTTATGGGTTACACAATCTTTCACTCCATTAAAAACTCGTTTGCTTATCTGTAAAACATTGGTAATTCCTATCCTGGTCTATGGTTGTGAAATCTATTGTAACTGCAGTTTCACGAGCAGGCGAAAACTTAATGTAGCTTTCAACTCAATCGTTCGTTATGTTTTTGGATTAAGTAGATATGATAGGATATCGAATTTTTCCTCGCGCTTACTAGACATGCCTTTCGAAAAATATATAGAACTTCGTAGTTTGTTTTTGCTTTCCGACATACTTATCTCACACCAACCACAATATTGTTTTGACAGAGTAAGAAGGGCGACCTCAAACCGATCTCATCAGCTAATTATCCCTCCTTTCTAATGTTTAACATCGGAACGTCAATTTTTTGTAAATTCGGTTAAGCTTTGGAACACTTTACCTCGTAGTATAAAACAAAATCTGAACACAACAAGCATAAAAAGATTGCTTAGATCTCACTTTTCAATTTGAACATTTTAAATAATCATTGAATTTTTGTATCTTATGATAGTTTTAATAATTAAAGTAAATTTTTGTTTATTATCTTGGCTCAGCCTTTTTGTAAAATAAGCTTACAGCTACTTTATAAGATTTTAAATCTTACTGTTGTTAAGCAATTACGATATTTAAAATAAAATAAAAATAAATATTTATCTTAAGGGTGTTTCAATAATTACTATACCTAAGTAACCTACGGGGATTGCCGTACTTGTGGCATAATGGTTAGTGCGTTGGACTGTCATGCCAGAGGTCTTGGGTTCAATACCTGCCTGTGCTATTTAAGGTTTTTTTTCAGGTGTACTGCCTCTTCACAGGAATTGAAAAATCCTCCAAGAGTAATTGTTGTCATAAAAAGTGCTTTCCTAAATTAGCCGTTCGGATTTGGCTTAAAACTGTAGGTCCCATCCATTCCTGACAACAGTCATCGCTAACAGGAATTGTTGAGAGTTGTAAGTCACTAGGCCGTGGTTCTCAATGGACTGTTGCGCCACCTAATTTATATTTATAAGTAATATAAACAAATTTAATAAACTCTTACTGTTAAATTTTGCTTTTTATTTAAATTTTACCACAGAATAATAATAAAAACACTTTTGTTTAAAAAATTATATCTTATCTGTGCTTAGCCACATTTCTTTTATTTAAAAGTTTTTTATTCCAAATATTAGGTTATGTATTTCTGTAAACAAAATCATTTAAATCTCTAAATTTATTTATTTTTTTAATATTATATTCAAATACGTAGTATTAAAGAAAAGTTTCAACCTAACGATTTGTCTATTTTTCCACTACTTTGGCTCAAGCCTTTTTTATGTTGATGAAGATGTAAGTAACAATTCACTATGCCTTTTCGATATTTATCTGTTTAGTTTGGATTTTTAGTTTATTAATTAATTTATTTAATCGATCTTCTGACCTCTATGTAGTTACTTCCATTTCAATAAAAGAATATACCGAACAACTAAATCAAGGAACTTAAATTGTTGTTGAAATTCAATGTTATTTCCTCGAACATTATTCAATTGTTTATACAAATTCCTGTTTTTAGACTCACCCAAGTGTAACATTGCATTGAATTTATGTTTATTGGAAGGTATAAATTTGGACAAACTGTTGTTGTAATCATAAAATTGTCTAGTCGGCATTCGGAAAAATTTTTATTATTTATATTTTTTTGATAATAATTGGAATTTCTCTGAAAAAATAAAATAAATTACTAAACCAAAATAAAAACCAACGCAAAAATCAGGCACGAAATAAATGGGCATCGATTTTTATCGTTCATACCCTTCAACACCATTTATTTCTCCAAATGATTTGCCATCCATTTTGAGCCGGTCGATCTATGCATTCAATCGATTTTTATGACTAGCCTATGTATAAAGTACATAAAATATTAATACTCGTATACCTAAGTATATCCATGTTGGTTGAAAAATAAAGTAATGAATAGATAGTATCGCAACTTTCTCGTTAAATCGTCCTTTCATTTCTTAAATTTGTTAACAATTTCCGCAGGACATGCAAATATCAGATTATAGAGGAAACAAAATAGGTTTAGCCTGAGGAATCCTAAGTTTTATGTGTTGGAATGTGAATGAAAAAAGAAGGAAAATAAAATGTTCGTTTAAGTTGAATGGAATAAATTCATTACCAGATTCATTATGGTGGTTATAAAATATTATATTAATAAGTTAAATTTTTTAATTTTGCTTGAAAATGTTAAAGTTCACAACAAAAATGGTGAAATGCTGCAATTTTTTGGGCTGCAATAATGGACAAACTTTAGTGGTTGGATCACGTGAACGGTATAAAGAATCGAACTCTGTACGATGGTCAAGAAAATCTTAGAATATTGTTCCTGTAGCCCCTAGTTTAACGAAGATGGCACGAGTACGATAACTTTGGCGCCAAGATATAATAACGATTTTTGGTAGAGGGGCTTAATACAAGCATTTTTGACTATGGGAGGGGGGGTCTATCTCTCCCCGTTTAGGCGGGAGGGGCAATTTAAAAAAAATATTATTTAAAATGGAAAAAAATAATTAAAAAATAACAGTGATACTTACAATTAAGTTTTATACATTTTTTTTAAAGCCAACATTCTGTTCTATTAGCCAGTTTTTAAATTAAGTCAAAACTATGCGTAGTTTTTGAAAAATTTAATTTTAAACTTAAAATTTCAGTAAAAAAAGTTAAAAAAAGGTTTAAAGTGTAACTTTTTCAATACTTCAAGATTATCTACCATTGTTTTTATTTAGAATTTATTGCTCTTGTTTTTGATCAAAAACTGAAAACTAGATGATTTTATGTCTTTTAGTTTTTGAGAAAATTGAAAATAACCACAACTACAATTTTAATTTAATTCTTTTTTTTTGCTTGAGTGGTCTTATTTTGATAGTAATAATGGTATTTGCGTATGCGTAATGCGTGTTTGGGTGTATGCAACAGTAAGGTGTGCGCGAGTTTGGGTGTATGCAACAGTAACATCTGTAAGGGGAGGCATGCTGCCCCCCTGCAACCCCCCTGCTTGGGCACACTATAGGATTTGGGGTGGGTGCGAGGTGGAATGGGTGCAAGGTGGGGAGGGTGAAAGGTGCGGTGGGTGCAAGATGGGGTGCATGCAAAGTTTCTTTTGCATTTAAATAAGCTGGATTTAAGAAAAATTAATTTATCCTTGGTATATCTTAATCCATATTCAATTATTACTATCAAAATAAGACTACGTTAATACTTAAGCAAGGAAAAAGTAATTTAATTCAAATATTTTGTTTTGGTAATTTTCAATTTTCTCCAGAACTAGAAGACATAAAGTCATCTAGTTTTCAGTTTTTGATCAAAAACAAATAAGTGCAATGAATTCTAAAAAAACAGTAGTAAAAAATGTTAAGGTTTTTAAAAATTACACTTTAAACCTTATTTTTAACTTTTTTTTGACCAAATTTTGAGTTTAAACAATTTTTTTCAAAAACTATGCATAGTTTTGACTTGATTTAAAAATAAGCTAATAGACAAAAGTGTTGGCTTTAAAAAAAGGTATAATACTTAATTGTAAGTATTACCGTTATTTTGTAATTATTTTTTTCCATTTAATGTACATATTTTTTTAAATTGCCCTTACCGCCTAAACGTAACTATTTTCGTTGATTGGTTTCTACTAATACGTCAAAATAATCTGTATTTTTATAGAAAAACATCTTCAGGCCCATTTCCAATTCAACAACAAGAATGATTGTTGAAAAGCCAGACCATTTGTCAATCTACTGATTTGGAATTTGTCTTTCCAAAACCCATATTAAACAAACAAACATTTAAATTTTCGAATGTCCTTCTTTTATGCCTGGACTCACCGTGTCAAGTTGGCACTACATATCCCCTTTTAAACAAAAATCTAAGTAAAACAAATTTTGATGTTTTTTTCCAAAACTAATTTACTGCATATTTAATTTTTAAATTTCGAAAAATATAGTGATAACTTGACAGTCGTCAAAGTGTGACTGTTTAGTGCGGTTTCTGGGCTATCGGCCATTTTAATTTCAACTAACTTATTCGAAAATGAGGTTGGTGTTCCTATTACGGTGCATGGAGTGAGTTCTCAAGCTATATGATAATGATAACACGGCGGGCGGCGGCGGCGGCGCGGGCCTACGTGCCTCAGAAGCAAACAAAACAATCGTAATTTTTTAAGAACAGTTTAATTTCTCGAAGAGTTTATCACAATTGACCACCGGGATCTTGTGATTTATAAACTTTTCTTTGAAGCCAAGTTAAAGACGTGAAGTAATTGAAACTTTAAAGCCCAAAATGTGTGCATTGGTAACGAAAAACTACATAAGGATGACATATTTTCTCATATTCGGTTCCTAACATTTTGACTGGAAACAACTACACCACAATGGTTCCGAAAAACTATTTTCTTGTTCTCTCGTAAATGACTTTATTAACAATAAAATGCATGAACTTGCTCATGTATCCAAAGAGTCTGTTTTCTGTATTTTTAAAAATTTAAAAGCCATTTGATTTCTCAAAAAAGCTTATTTTTTTTTTTAATTTTTATTTTAAAATCGTTAAAGCGTTTTTTTTTTTTTTTAATTAAATGTTTATATAAAACTTTTTTTTTTTATTTGAGTTTAAAAATATTTTTAGCATGCAGTTATTTAGAGCTTATTAATTTATGTTTTACATTTCAATTTTGTAAAAAATCTGATGATTCGTTTTGGAGATATCGAATATCGAATTTCGAAAGAAAAATGTTTGATATTTTTTTAAAAGTCAAAAATAAAAATAATGACATTTTTGGGCATCAAATAATATTGAGACAATATAAGAGCTTGTACAGAAAAATTTTATTGAAATCGGTTCTTGAGAAAACTTAAAAACAAAGTAACGGTTCCATGGGGGAACCCTTCTGGAGCAATACAAAAATGTTTGGTCTTAAAAAAAAATGAAAGAAAGCATCTAACGAGAGTTTGCTTAAAACTTTAATTTCCATGTTTAAATTCAATCGACCCAATTGTTTGGGCTGTAGAGGCGAGGACAGATAGACAGACGGACGGAATCGGGGGACCCACTTTTTTCGACTTTTCTACCATCTTAATGTCACGTTTGACTAAAATCTTGAGTTTCAAAATTTCTTACCAATGCGAAACTTGTCATATATTTCATATATGTCACAAGTACAATTAATAATAAGTATGTATATCTCAAAGTGTGGCCCATTTTCCAGGAAACTCAAGATTCAAGAAATCTCTCTTCAGTTTCATAAATAAAATTTCTCTGCAAACAAAATTTTCTCGCTTACTTTTTATTCAGAAGAATTCTTTTTCCTAAATGTCCCCATATAACAATGACTAGCCCGTCACACATTTTAAGATCTCATCCGTTTTTTGTCTTACGAGTTATGACTTTCATATGAAATTTGGTTCGAACACAGAGAATACTTGGTAATATTTCCTTGCTGAAATAAAAATTCTATCAATATCATCATAAATACTTTTAGTGTTCATTTCCTTATTGCCCATCTATACCTAATTTTTATGATGAACAAAATCACAATTTTGGGTTACATATTTTAACCCTCTATGTACTCCGTATGATTCTAATATAATATCTCTATGTTCTGTACATACAAACATACATACATGAGGAAGGGATATGAAATAATCTTTTTCTCTGAAGGCTTTTAAGTTACTTCAGAGAGCTATCATATACATATGTATATTTCCTAAAATTTTCAAAAACTTTATAGCAATGACAGAAAATCACCATTTTAGATGAGATGATGGAATGAAAACAAGAAAATTTAAAGGAGTCCAGTATAAACTCTTTTTCGTTCGTATGTGATGTGAGTTGTGTAACTAAGTATACATTATAAATGAATCTCCATTATCAAAAATGAGTCCCCACTTGAACAGAAAAATCTTATATACATACGTAGTCCATCTAAAAGGATTCTCCAGACCCATCATTTCAACCTTTTTTAGTAATTAAAGTATGCAATCCTCTATTCCTAGATCTCTTTGCTTTATATATAGGAATACATGACAGTATCGCATTCACATTCGCTTACACATGAGAAATTAATTCCATTTAAGTGTTATAACCAGACTCATGACGACTATATCGGGATAGGAAAAAACTATAACCTACCCATACTATATAATGTATATATAGTATAAGTTCATTCATTCATAAACATTTTTTGTTAACAAATTGAAGACATGCGTTGAAGCTAACTGTGATGATGTGGACTGGACAGTTTTTGCTAATGACAGCATCTATATGTACAATTTAACAGACAAAAAAAAAATCTAAATGGAAATATCTTGTTAGAGAAGGAAAATCGTCAACAGACACATTTAACAATTTAACGAAAAAAGAAAATATCAGAGAAAATAAAATCTTTTAAATCACCAAATACTAAACAGTTCAGTCCTTAAGAAACGATACAAATTTTAAAAAAATGCAATATCTATACTGAATGCAATCTTTAATGACTTATGAATTTAAAGATTGCAATTAAAAACGTCAATTTAAAGTTATTTTGAACAATTTATCAGTGAATTGATGCTATAAAGATTACAATCATTTTTCTATCAACAATTGTATTGCAAAAATTAAAAAAATTATGATTTTACTATTTATTTTAAATGTTTCTAGCATGTTACAATCTACGAAAATTTTACTAAAGCTATGAACACAAAATATCTTCTTCAACTTTTAGTATTTTGCTGAATCCATTTAACATCTGAATTTTTGACATTTCAAATTCTCAGATTTAGGTTTGTTTGGTATGTTTTATTTTTAACGAACTGTCATTTTTAAGACGCGTTCAGGTTCCCCGTTTTAAATTAAAGGGAATAAATATTGTACTATTGTTAGCAAAGGATTGAAATTGCTTATTTCTTAAAACATATAACTTATAAAATTGGAATACCTTAGTTGTTTGAAAAAATACACCGACACAAAAAATATTTTTCGGAAATTGTATTTTTGAATAATACTGGCTATTTTGTATTCACATTTTTGTACCATTAAAGCCGAGTTCATGAGAATCGGTCATGCATTTTGTTATAATCTAAAGAAGAAAAAATAAGAAGAATTGTGATTGATGAGACTTTTACATGACATCTGTTTTAGATTCAGCCAAATTTTTCTCAAAGTGTATTAATGGTCTACTTGAAATGCCACAAATTATACCCAATCATCAGAAAAATGTCATCTCTGTTTACTACCGCTCAAGGCCATTCAATTGCGGAAGAAAAATTATGAGAATGAGCAAAAATACTTACAAACATACATACAACATTCCATCTCATACATACACAGACATATTTACACCCACACAAACTTAGAAAAAAAAAGGAAAAAAAAGTTTCCTTAGGGAAAATAAATTTATTTATCTCTCTGTGCTGTGATGATGCGACGATGATAAGTCATTAAGCATACCTATCTTATTCATTTTTTTATTTGTTTAAGCGATTAGAAGAAAATGTCCTTGAAGGAAACAATTCAGTTGGAAATATATACACATACTTCACAGTATACTATGTATGTAAAGGCGACAACGGCGGCGCGGCGATGGTGACTTTGGCGATGACCTTCTGCTGTTTTATTAGAAGGCAGGCTAGATACACAAACTTTTATCACTGTAACGTCTTTTGGGCGGCTAAAAAAAAGTTTGAATTATTCAACAAGCTGTTAACATACATACTTATATACTTGTATACACATAAATGTGGTAGGTTTGGAATGTTTACGTTGGGTTATTGTGGTCTGTGGAACATTTCTTATATAGTATAATAATGTCCTTTAAGGAAAAGTCGTATATTTTTTATTTGCTACAATATTTTGTAGGTAATATAAATATACATATAAACAAACTTTTTGGATAGGAGATGTTTTAATGATTTTGTTTGAGGTAGTCATTTTTTAACTTTGGTTGGACTTGAATAGACAAACTCTTGTATTTTTTGATTTCTCGTGATAGGGTATGATTTAAGTATGGCTACGCATTCATAGCATTTGAATTGTAACCCAATTTTATATTTCATGTAGAAAATTTAAGTTATTTCTAATAACACTCAAAAACAATATATTATTGTTGGTAAAGAAATTGAGTTTAATGGGAACATTTCTATCTTTATGTATTAAATAAAATTTCGGCATTAATTTTTTTTTCAATTTTTGGCTACGTCTCCAGTCTTCAGTCTTCCTAAAATAATAAAAAATACAGATACGCAACCATGGCTCTTATGACCGATATAAATGGGTTAGGATAAAAATGCTGTATGGATCTTAATACTGTATTTAAAGTACTATATTCTAAAATACTGCATTTTAATATACCTACTGTTAGTACAAAATATTGTATGATCAAAATACTGTAGCTCAAAATTCTGTGTTTCAAAATTCTGAAATACAGAATGTAACCATATCATTATACATAATTTTGACCATACAGTATTTTAAAATACAGCATTTCGAACCGCTCTCATATATACATATGAATTCGGAAATGTTGTCGTTTTTGATCCAAATGTTTCCAAATGTAAAAACTTGTCTGGATTCATGACAGAATCCATAAGTATTTTTAAACAGAAGCTGGGATGCGACGCTGATAACTTCTCATCCCGTCTGTCGATTTGTCTTGCTTAAAATGTTTGTAGGTTTTCGTGTTTTTTAAAAAAAAATTGTCAATTGAATAATTCTTAAAAAATTAGAAATTATCGACAACATTTTGATTTCAAAATCTATTTTTGTTAACGAGATTTTTTGTCGAAAACCAATTTTAGTACCATTTCTTGAAAGTTTTGATTACTTATGTAAACAAAAATACTGATTGGATTTTTCTAACAAAATTTAGCACAGAATGAAATAATTTTGAAATCAATTCCTTTATTTATGCACGAGACATCGAGAACTGAACATCAATATTTAGCAATTTTGCTTAGGTACTAATTTGTGTAGATTTTAATTTTTATGGAAAAACTTACTGTTGGAGTTTTATAAACATTTTACTAAATACACGTAAGATAAAATTGGTTTGAATTTGAAATTTTTAATTTTTAAAAAGATATTTGAGTCGAAAATCAATTTTTACCAAGTTTTAGTAATTTTTTTAGGTTTCTATTTTTTGTAATAAAACTGAAGCCAATTTTTTAAAAGATATTTAATTCGAAAATCAATTGTTACCAACTTTTGGTAATGTTGATTCGATTTTTCTTAAAATTTAGTCAAATGTTAAAACCGTTATTCTTTGTTGCATACATTTTAAACTTCCCATAGGAAGTTATTGTAATGGGTCCGATTTGTCGAATTGAAAATTTTGACATTTCTCGACGTTTCAAGGTCCCTAGAGTCGAAATAAAAGATTTTTAGAAATATGTCTGTGAGTGCGTGTGTACGTACGTCCATACGTTCGCGACGTTTTTTTGGTCGTCCATAGCTCAAGAACCAGAAGAGATATCGACTGCAAATAAATTTTGTTATACAGATAATAAGGCAGAAAGATGCAGAAAGGGCTCTCAAGAAAATTGCGTGGGTGGTTTTTTTTACCATAGCAGTTTAAAAAAAGGGTGAAAATTTTGATTAACCCTAAATATCTCATGAACCAATGACGCTAGAGACTTGAATTAAATTTTATATAATATATTGTGACGTGATACAAAAGAAATATATTTTTGGAAAAAAATCGTTTTTTTATAAATCAAAAAAACTGAAAAAAAAATTGTCACCTCGAAAATTTTATGACTAAAATATTAATTTATCTCTAAAACCATTTTGTTTTGAAGAATAATATTTTTGACATCTGATGAAATTTTGAGAAAAATCTAATTGACAGTTTTTTTTTACAAAAAACAAAAACCTAAAAAAAACATTACTCAAAGTTGGTAAAAATTGAATTTCGACTCAAATATCTTTTCAAAAACTTGATATTAAGGCTTCAGGCTTATTTTATCTTATAAGAAATATTGTTTTCAACATTCAGTAAAATTTTGAAAAAAATCGAATTGACAGTTTTTTTACAAAAAATTAAGAACCGAAAAAAAAAATTAGCAAAAGTTGGTAAAAATTGGTTTTTGGACTCAAATATCTTTTCAAAATTTGAGATAATGGCTTCTAAATAATTTTAACTTATAAGAAATATTGTTTTCAACATGAGGACAAATTTTGAAAAAATCGAATTGACAGTTTTTTTACAAAAAATAAAAACCTAAAAAAAAACAATACTAAAACTTGTAAAAAATTACTTTCGACTCAAATAGCTTTTCAAAAATTTAAAATATTGGCTTTAAACTTATTTTTTTTCACAGAAAATATTATTTTCGATATTCAGTAATTTTTTTATAAAAATCAAACAGTCCATTTTTTCATAAAAAAATAAAATCTACAAAAAATAGTACGCAAATTTGGTAAAAATTGATACATATAGACAAACTTTCAAGCAAGACAAATCGACAGACGGGATGGGAAGTTATCAGTGTGGGTCGCAACTCAGCCTCTTTTTTGGAGATAAAATGGTAACATTTTGAGTGACAATTATTTTTTTTTAGTTTTTTGGTCTTAAAAAAAACCGTTTAATGATATTTTTTTTCAAAATTATATTAGTTTGGTATTACATATGTCATATTACATAACATAAAATTTAATTCAAGTCGTTAGCGTTATTAGTTAGTGAAATATTTTGGGTAAACCAAAATGTTTATACCTTTTTTTAAATTGCTATGGTACGAAAACCACCCACGCATTTTTCTTGAGAGCCCTTTTTGCATCTTTCTGCCTTATTATCTGTATAACAAAATTTATTTGAAGTCGATATCACTACTGGATCTTGAGCTATGGACGACGAAAAAACTTCCCGACCGTACGTACACACTTACGGACTCTAGGGGCCTTGAAACGTCGAAAAATCTCAAATTTTTCAATTCGACAAATCGGACCCATTACAATAACTTCCTATGGGAAGTTAAAAATGTAATTCAAGTCGATAGCGTTATTAGTTAGTGAGATATTTAGGGTTAACCAAAATGTTCACCTTTTTTTTAAACTGCTATGATAAAAAACCACCCACTCAATTTTATGAGAGTCGTTTCTGCATCTTTCTGCATTATTATCTGTACAACAAAATGTTTTTGAAGTCGATATCACTACTGGATCGGACCGATTACAATAACTTCCCATGAGAAATTAAAAATACTGTTAAAATGTAAATTTAGGAAGGTAACCGTTTTACAAATCTGAGTAACTCATATAATTTTTAATTTTAAAATTTTACCGGTTCACAAAACACATGTTCCTAAAAATATGCACTAGAATATTTTGACCTGCTCAAAAAATCTGGACAAACGATTAAAAAAAATTCCAAAAAGTATGCAATTAAAGTAAAATAGCTGCAATAACAAATATTAGAGACCACTGTTCATACATACATACATACATACATAGATATATACAATATGCAAACAAATCTTTTAAATGAAATCATTTTAACAAATTGAAATCAATTGAACCTTTTTGCTTTATATTTAGCATCATAAAAGTTAGTAGCTAGTTCTCTACATAATTATAGCAATGTACTATTTTCTACCCTGTATGCATATGAAAAAAGTAACATTTAAACACGGCTAAGCAGTGACAAATAATGAAAAGAGAGGCTGGGATAACCTTCCATTCCTGCACGTCTGTCGATTTTTCTAAATTAAATTTTTCTAAAAAAACGTTAACCTTTGATGCATACAATTACTCGTATGTTGGAGGTAAAATCATTTTTTATCAAGGTCACAAGTGTTATTAGTTCGTGAGTTATCTTGCGTCAACCAAAATATTTACTTTTTCGAGAAATGTCAAAACTTCCAATTCGACAAATAGGACTGGTTACAATAACTTCTTAACTATGTACATATATTTATTTGAAATGCCAGAGAGTAAGAAGTTATATTAATAGTACATAAATTAAGCAAATTAAAGTTAAAGCACTCATTTTGAGGTTCCAATTTTAGTAGACTGTTAGAATTATTTATTAATGGCTGAATCACAAACACGGTTCAGCTTCGGCTTCGTCTACGTTACGGTGGGCCTGCCTTTTGGTTGCTTTGAATGACATTTCTATTATTTCATCCCTCCAAAGAGCAAATATTTTGTTTGTTGACAATTTTTTACAGCTGTTGAGCTGTCAGACAAAGCAAATGTTCAGATAATTGAACTAGAGCTTCCGTTTGGAGTCACATTACGTTACATTACGTTCTTTTTCTTACGATTGTCAAACGAAACGTGAGGTCGAAGCTCCATTGTGATAGCATGCATTGAATTCCTATGGCTGAACTCGTAAACGTCAGGCGAAGCTGAAGCGTATTTGTGATGCAGCCATAAAAGACTAAGATCGTTCAAAATTGTCTAGGTCATCTTTTTAACAAAAATGGTTTTGACATTTTATCAAGCTAAGACTTACAAAATAATCAAACGTTAACACTCTTTTGTTATTTAAAGAAATATTTAAAAATAACAATAAAAAGAGGCTGAGATGCGTCCCATACTTCCTTGAGGTGTCTGTGAAAAATTTTGCCTGATAACTTTTTGTGATAATACAAAAATCCATTTAAAAAACTTCGTGCTTTTGTTTTCTGTAAAACAGCTGGTGGTAAATTTGTATGAATTTCAAAGAAGTTGTTCTTCGTAGTATAAAACTATTCCGAAGTTTATATTATTGTTGTTAGTAAAACTTTCAACTTGAAAAATGTTTCCTATTAAATGTATGTACATTTTGTTAAACTGAATTGTTTTTTGTAAAAAAAAGTTATTTAAGCCAATAGCTGTACCTATTCAGTGGCGTCTTTAGGCCAGGGCCCAGGGCCCCGCAATTATTTGGCCCCCAAATCCACGAACTCAAAATGAATGAATCTATACAAGAATTATATAGAAAACGAAATAAGGTTAGTAGACAGTGACAGAAAAACAAGTTTCATTTTACTCTCCGTTCCGTTGAAATTCTCCTCCTCAACTTCTTAAACTTCTGGCAACATGAATCTTTAATCATACACCTGTACACGCTGTCAACATTATTTTAACAACTCTGCTTTCGTTTTACTCTACAGTACAGTTCTGCACACATGTTGACTTTTCAACTCACTCCATAAACAAACACAAAGTTGTCCCATGATGATTCATTTATCGCAGATCTTTTAAGAAAATGTGATAACTCAGGAAAGGGATACACTTCCTATTTATCAGCAAATATTTGCAACGAATTCATTGATATAATGGGAAAACAAGTCCTAATGAAAATTTTAGGTGAAATTAGATCGGCAAAATATTTGTCCCTAAGTGTTGACAGTACACCCGACCTTTCTCATATCGACCAGTTGACTTTTGTAATTCGGTATGTTAAAAATTGTGTTCCCATCGAAAGTTTCTTAAAATTTATACCTATTCAAGAGCATAAATCTGAATATTTGGCTGACACAATCTTCACATTTCAGGAAAATCATGAGATTTCAATAGAGGATTGTAGAGAACAAAGCTATGATAATCCGTCTAAAATGTCGGGAAAATACTCTGGCTTGAAAGCAAGATTAAAGGAGAAGTGCGAATTTGCTACCTTTGTACCTTGTGCAGCACATTCTCATAACTTAGTAGGCCTTCACGCGGCGGTTGTGTGCAGGAGGCAAGAAGTTTCTTTCAAGTAGTTCAAAAAATATACAACTTTTATTCTGCTTCTACCCATCGCTGGAATAAATTGAATGTATGTTTAGGTTCACATAAAGTTCTTAAAAGCCTTTCTGAAACAAGATGGTCTGCACGAGCTGATACAGTTAACGCGCTCCATCATGGTTATAAGCAAATTACTGAAGCCTTGACATCTATCTCTAGAGATCCAGAGCAAGCTTCAGACACAAAAAGCGAAGAGCTAAGCCTGTCTAAGAAAATGACAAAACTGGAGTTCCTCATTTTAACAGAAATTTGGAGCACAATGTTAGAAAGAATTCATAAAACCAGCAAGAGCCTTCAAAAAGAAATAATAACGATTGACGTTGCTGCTAATTTGCTTTGTTCTTTCATAAATGATATAAGGGAGAATTTTGATAAATTTGAAGCGTGTGCCAAAATTCAAAATCCGGATGCTAATTATAAAGACTTATTGCAACGAAAAATAGTACGAAGTTCGCGTGCCACATATTTTGATGGTCCTGCACCATCCGTCCAGCTTATTGGGAAAGAAAAGTTTAAAATATAAACTTTTTTTCCAATTATTGACACTATTACTTTGCAATTAAAAATACGATCCAATTGCTATCAAGAAATTAATTCATTGTTTGGCTTTTTTGTCGATTGCAATATTTGACTTCAGTGGAGTTTCAAAACTCTTGCGAACAGTTTTAAAAAAACCATAGAGATGTTAATGCAGAAGAACTTGAGGTAGAATGCTTGCGTCTCGTACAGTATTTAAAAGAATTCAATAAAGATGTAAATGAAGATCTTATTACAATATCAAAGTTGTACAGTCTAATTACAGTGGATGAAATTGGGAACACATTTCCAAATGTAGAAACTGCCTGTAGAATTTTTTTATCTTTGATGGTTTCAAACTGAAGTGGAGAGCGTTCATTTTCGAAATTGAACCGGATAAAAAATGAACTTCAAAGCACAATGCTACAAGATAGACTAAACAGCTTGTCAATTTTATCAATTGGAAATGAGTTACTGCAGGAAATTGAATTTGATGACTTAATTCATGATTTTGCAACTGACAGAGTCAGAAAAGTATGCCTTCAATAATATTTTATTGTATACTTAAACTTACATATACCATACATCTAAAAAAAAACAAATCAAAACAAATATAAAAAAATAAACTTACATAAAATTTAAAAAAAATATATAAAAACATTAGAAATCAACCAAAGTAAAAATACAAATTATCTAAAATCAACTATAAAGAAAAATGTTCAACTATTGAAGGTAAATTAAAAAAAAATTATAAAAGTATAAAAAAATATCTGTTTTATGTTTTTTTTAGTCCTTTTTAAAAAGTAAAAATATGTAAAAAAAAAAAAACAAATTAATTTTAAAATAATTTTTTTAACCTAAAGAATTAAAAAAAATACATTATACCTACTTTTTTCGGCCCCCAAATCCTATTGGGCCCAGGGCCCCAAAAAGTCTTAAGACGCCCCTGTACCTATTTGTATTTTTGAGACAACTTTTAAATAAAACGATGAGGGACCTGAAAGCATTGAGAAATATATCCTTTTTTTTAATTTTTCTTTAAAAAATCGAAATTGTTTTGTACAAAATCTTAGTATTTGTTATTTATTTAAATTTCAATCATTTTTGCGGCCTCTAATTCTAGTTTATCTTTTGGGAACTCTTGTTTGAGTTTGGCTTGGCATAAAGATATTTATATTCTCCTTCAAATTATAACATGTATTTACCTTTTTTTAAACCATATTTTTTTTCAAATTTTAAGCAAACACTGGTTTAAGCTGTTTCAATAAACTGGTTCTATGTTGGAAATTTATAAATTAATCAAAAACAATAAACCATACAACAACATTTTTATTTGTATGTATTTTTATTTCATTCTTTACACAAATACTTCACCAGCAAACAGTCCAATTAAATTATATCTACATAGTATATATTAAATACTCTACTCTATCAAATATTTTGATGAAAATTTTGAACCTAATTCTATTAAAGTTTTTCGATTTGTTTTTAAACATTTTGTTAGAGACATACTTGGAAGAACTTTCAAATATTTAACAATTCCCAATTGATTTTTTGTTAGTTTACTTTTAAGTACTTGCTTAAGCTCACTTTCTATTTCCTTAGACTTCTCCACACTTATATTGTTTTTGAATACTACAAATATTGTACCCATTTGATCGTATAATTTAGCAGGATTTGGGTGGCCAATCAGGGCACATGTATAAACAGTTTCATGACTATTGACTATGTCCTCAATATCTTTTGGAATTATCTATGAAATGGTGGTAAAAAAACAATTAAACTAGAAAAGTTTGCTTTGAATGACATTTCTATTATTTCATCCCTCCAAAGAGCAAATATTTTGTTTGTTGACATTTTTTTACAGCTGTTGAGCTGTCAGACAAAGCAAATGTTCAGATAATTGAACTAGAGCTTCCGTTTGGAGTCACATTACGTTACATTACGTTCTTTTTCTTACGATTGTCAAACGAAACGTGAGGTCGAAGCTCCATTGTGATAGCATGCATTGAATTCCTATGGCTGAACTCGTAAACGTCAGGCGAAGCCGAAGCTGAAGCGTATTTGTGATGCAGCCATAAAAGACTAAAATCGTTCAAAATTGTCTAGGTCATCTTTTTAACAAAAATGGTTTTGACATTTTATCAAGCTAAGACTTACAAAATAATCAAACGTTAACACTCTTTTGTTATTTAAAGAAATATTTAAAAATAACAATAAAAAGAGGCTGAGATGCGTCCCATACTTCCTTGAGGTGTCTGTGAAAAATTTTGCCTGATAACTTTTTGTGATAATACAAAAATCCATTTAAAAAACTTCGTGCTTTTGTTTTCTGTAAAACAGCTGGTGGTAAATTTGTATGAATTTCAAAGAAGTTGTTCTTCGTAGTATAAAACTATTCCGAAGTTTATATTATTGTTGTTAGTAAAACTTTCAACTTGAAAAATGTTTCCTATTAAATGTATGTACATTTTGTTAAACTGAATTGTTTTTTGTAAAAAAAAGTTATTTAAGCCAATAGCTGTACCTATTCAGTGGCGTCTTTAGGCCAGGGCCCAGGGCCCCGCAATTATTTGGCCCCCAAATCCACGAACTCAAAATGAATGAATCTATACAAGAATTATATAGAAAACGAAATAAGGTTAGTAGACAGTGACAGAAAAACAAGTTTCATTTTACTCTCCGTTCCGTTGAAATTCTCCTCCTCAACTTCTTAAACTTCTGGCAACATGAATCTTTAATCATACACCTGTACACGCTGTCAACATTATTTTAACAACTCTGCTTTCGTTTTACTCTACAGTACAGTTCTGCACACATGTTGACTTTTCAACTCACTCCATAAACAAACACAAAGTTGTCCCATGATGATTCATTTATCGCAGATCTTTTAAGAAAATGTGATAACTCAGGAAAGGGATACACTTCCTATTTATCAGCAAATATTTGCAACGAATTCATTGATATAATGGGAAAACAAGTCCTAATGAAAATTTTAGGTGAAATTAGATCGGCAAAATATTTGTCCCTAAGTGTTGACAGTACACCCGACCTTTCTCATATCGACCAATTGACTTTTGTAATTCGGTATGTTAAAAATTGTGTTCCCATCGAAAGTTTCTTAAAATTTATACCTATTCAAGAGCATAAATCTGAATATTTGGCTGACACAATCTTCACATTTCAGGAAAATCATGAGATTTCAATAGAGGATTGTAGAGGACAAAGCTATGATAATCCGTCTAAAATGTCGGGAAAATACTCTGGCTTGAAAGCAAGATTAAAGGAGAAGTGCGAATTTGCTACCTTTGTACCTTGTGCAGCACATTCTCATAACTTAGTAGGCCTTCACGCGGCGGTTGTGTGCAGGAGGCAAGAAGTTTCTTTCAAGTAGTTCAAAAAATATACAACTTTTATTCTGCTTCTACCCATCGCTGGAATAAATTGAATGTATGTTTAGGTTCACATAAAGTTCTTAAAAGCCTTTCTGAAACAAGATGGTCTGCACGAGCTGATACAGTTAACGCGCTCCATCATGGTTATAAGCAAATTACTGAAGCCTTGACATCTATCTCTAGAGATCCAGAGCAAGCTTCAGACACAAAAAGCGAAGAGCTAAGCCTGTCTAAGAAAATGACAAAACTGGAGTTCCTCATTTTAACAGAAATTTGGAGCACAATGTTAGAAAGAATTCATAAAACCAGCAAGAGCCTTCAAAAAGAAATAATAACGATTGACGTTGCTGCCAATTTGCTTTGTTCTTTCATAAATGATATAAGGGAGAATTTTGATAAATTTGAAGCGTGTGTCAAAATTCAAAATCCGGATGCTAATTATAAAGACTTATTGCAACGAAAAATAGTACGAAGTTCGCGTGCCACATATTTTGATGGTCCTGCACCATCCGTCCAGCTTATTGGGAAAGAAAAGTTTAAAATATAAACTTTTTTTCCAATTATTGACACTATTACTTTGCAATTAAAAATACGATCCAATTGCTATCAAGAAATTAATTCATTGTTTGGCTTTTTTGTCGATTGCAATATTTGACTTCAGTGGAGTTTCAAAACTCTTGCGAACAGTTTTAAAAAAACCATAGAGATGTTAATGCAGAAGAACTTGAGGTAGAATGCTTGCGTCTCGTACAGTATTTAAAAGAATTCAATAAAGATGTAAATGAAGATCTTATTACAATATCAAAGTTGTACAGTCTAATTACAGTGGATGAAATTGGGAACACATTTCCAAATGTAGAAACTGCCTGTAGAATTTTTTTATCTTTGATGGTTTCAAACTGAAGTGGAGAGCGTTCATTTTCGAAATTGAACCGGATAAAAAATGAACTTCAAAGCACAATGCTACAAGATAGACTAAACAGCTTGTCAATTTTATCAATTGGAAATGAGTTACTGCAGGAAATTGAATTTGATGACTTAATTCATGATTTTGCAACTGACAGAGTCAGAAAAGTATGCCTTCAATAATATTTTATTGTATACTTAAACTTACATATACCATACATCTAAAAAAAAACAAATCAAAACAAATATAAAAAAATAAACTTACATAAAATTTAAAAAAAATATATAAAAACATTAGAAATCAACCAAAGTAAAAATACAAATTATCTAAAATCAACTATAAAGAAAAATGTTCAACTATTGAAGGTAAATTAAAAAAAAATTATAAAAGTATAAAAAAATATCTGTTTTATGTTTTTTTTAGTCCTTTTTAAAAAGTAAAAATATGTAAAAAAAAAAAAAACAAATTAATTTTAAAATGATTTTTTTAACCTAAAGAATTAAAAAAAATACATTATACCTACTTTTTTCGGCCCCCAAATCCTATTGGGCCCAGGGCCCCAAAAAGTCTTAAGACGCCCCTGTACCTATTTGTATTTTTGAGACAACTTTTAAATAAAACGATGAGGGACCTGAAAGCATTGAGAAATATATCCTTTTTTTTAATTTTTCTTTAAAAAATCGAAATTGTTTTGTACAAAATCTTAGTATTTGTTATTTATTTAAATTTCAATCATTTTTGCGGCCTCTAATTCTAGTTTATCTTTTGGGAACTCTTGTTTGAGTTTGGCTTGGCATAAAGATATTTATATTCTCCTTCAAATTATAACATGTATTTACCTTTTTTTAAACCATAATTTTTTTCAAATTTTAAGCAAACACTGGTTTAAGCTGTTTCAATAAACTGGTTCTATGTTGGAAATTTATAAATTAATCAAAAACAATAAACCATACAACAACATTTTTATTTGTATGTATTTTTATTTCATTCTTTACACAAATACTTCACCAGCAAACAGTCCAAGTAAATTATATCTACATAGCATAGTATATATTAAATACTCTACTCTATCAAATATTTTGATGAAAATTTTTAACCTAATTCTATTAAAGTTTTTCGATTTGTTTTTAAACATTTTGTTAGAGACATACTTGGAAGAACTTTCAAATATTTAACAATTCCCAATTGATTTTTTGTTAGTTTACTTTTAAGTACTTGCTTAAGCTCACTTTCTATTTCCTTAGACTTCTCCACACTTATATTGTTTTTGAATACTACAAATATTGTACCCATTTGATCGTATAATTTAGCAGGATTTGGGTGGCCAATCAGGGCACATGTATAAACAGTTTCATGACTATTGACTATGTCCTCAATATCTTTTGGAATTATCTATGAAATGGTGGTAAAAAAACCATTAAACTAGAAAAGTTTGCTTTGAATGACATTTCTATTATTTCATCCCTCCAAAGAGCAAATATTTTGTTTGTTGACATTTTTTTACAGCTGTTGAGCTGTCAGACAAAGCAAATGTTCAGATAATTGAACTAGAGCTTCCGTTTGGAGTCACATTACGTTACATTACGTTCTTTTTCTTACGATTGTCAAACGAAACGTGAGGTCGAAGCTCCATTGTGATAGCATGCATTGAATTCCTATGGCTGAACTCGTAAACGTCAGGCGAAGCTGAGGCGTATTTGTGATGCAGCCATAAAAGACTAAGATCGTTCAAAATTGTCTAGGTCATCTTTTTAACAAAAATGGTTTTGACATTTTATCAAGCTAAGACTTACAAAATAATCAAACGTTAACACTCTTTTGTTATTTAAAGAAATATTTAAAAATAACAATACAAAGAGGCTGAGATGCGTCCCATACTTCCTTGAGGTGTCTGTGAAAAATTTTGCCTGATAACTTTTTGTGATAATACAAAAATCCATTTAAAAAACTTCGTGTTTTTGTTTTCTGTAAAACAGCTGGTGGTAAATTTGTATGAATTTCAAAGAAGTTGTTCTTCGTAGTATAAAACTATTCCGAAGTTTATATTATTGTTGTTAGTAAAACTTTCAACTTGAAAAATGTTTCCTGAATTGTTAAACTGAATTGTTTTTTGTAAAAAAAAAGTTATTTAAGCCAATAGCTGTACCTATTCAGTGGCGTCTTTAGGCCAGGGCCCAGGGCCCCGCAATTATTTGGCCCCCAAATCCACGAACTCAAAATGAATGAATCTATACAAGAATTATATAGAAAACAAAATAAGGTTAGTAGACAGTAACAGAAAAACAAGTTTCATTTTACTCTCCGTTCCGTTGAAATTCTCCTCCTCAACTTCTTAAACTTCTGGCAACATGAATCTTTAATCATACACCTGTACACGCTGTCAACATTATTTTAACAACTCTGCTTTCGTTTTACTCTACAGTACAGTTCTGCACACATGTTGACTTTTCAACTCACTCCATAAACAAACACAAAGTTGTCCCATGATGATTCATTTATCGCAGATCTTTTAAGAAAATGTGATAACTCAGGAAAGGGATACACTTCCTATTTATCAGCAAATATTTGCAACGAATTCATTGATATAATGGGAAAACAAGTCCTAATGAAAATTTTAGGTGAAATTAGATCGGCAAAATATTTGTCCCTAAGTGTTGACAGTACACCCGACCTTTCTCATATCGACCAGTTGACTTTTGTAATTCGGTATGTTAAAAATTGTGTTCCCATCGAAAGTTTCTTAAAATTTATACCTATTCAAGAGCATAAATCTGAATATTTGGCTGACACAATCTTCACATTTCAGGAAAATCATGAGATTTCAATAGAGGATTGTAGAGGACAAAGCTATGATAATCCGTCTAAAATGTCGGGAAAATACTCTGGCTTGAAAGCAAGATTAAAGGAGAAGTGCGAATTTGCTACCTTTGTACCTTGTGCAGCACATTCTCATAACTTAGTAGGCCTTCACGCGGCGGTTGTGTGCAGGAGGCAAGAAGTTTCTTTCAAGTAGTTCAAAAAATATACAACTTTTATTCTGCTTCTACCCATCGCTGGAATAAATTGAATGTATGTTTAGGTTCACATAAAGTTCTTAAAAGCCTTTCTGAAACAAGATGGTCTGCACGAGCTGATACAGTTAACGCGCTCCATCATGGTTATAAGCAAATTACTGAAGCCTTGACATCTATCTCTAGAGATCCAGAGCAAGCTTCAGACACAAAAAGCGAAGAGCTAAGCCTGTCTAAGAAAATGACAAAACTGGAGTTCCTCATTTTAACAGAAATTTGGAGCACAATGTTAGAAAGAATTCATAAAACCAGCAAGAGCCTTCAAAAAGAAATAATAACGATTGACGTTGCTGCCAATTTGCTTTGTTCTTTCATAAATGATATAAGGGAGAATTTTGATAAATTTGAAGCGTGTGTCAAAATTCAAAATCCGGATGCTAATTATAAAGACTTATTGCAACGAAAAATAGTACGAAGTTCGCGTGCCACATATTTTGATGGTCCTGCACCATCCGTCCAGCTTATTGGGAAAGAAAAGTTTAAAATATAAACTTTTTTTCCAATTATTGACACTATTACTTTGCAATTAAAAATACGATCCAATTGCTATCAAGAAATTAATTCATTGTTTGGCTTTTTTGTCGATTGCAATATTTGACTTCAGTGGAGTTTCAAAACTCTTGCGAACAGTTTTAAAAAAACCATAGAGATGTTAATGCAGAAGAACTTGAGGTAGAATGCTTGCGTCTCGTACAGTATTTAAAAGAATTCAATAAAGATGTAAATGAAGATCTTATTACAATATCAAAGTTGTACAGTCTAATTACAGTGGATGAAATTGGGAACACATTTCCAAATGTAGAAACTGCCTGTAGAATTTTTTTATCTTTGATGGTTTCAAACTGAAGTGGAGAGCGTTCATTTTCGAAATTGAACCGGATAAAAAATGAACTTCAAAGCACAATGCTACAAGATAGACTAAACAGCTTGTCAATTTTATCAATTGGAAATGAGTTACTGCAGGAAATTGAATTTGATGACTTAATTCATGATTTTGCAACTGACAGAGTCAGAAAAGTATGCCTTCAATAATATTTTATTGTATACTTAAACTTACATATACCATACATCTAAAAAAAAACAAATCAAAACAAATATAAAAAAATAAACTTACATAAAATTTAAAAAAAATATATAAAAACATTAGAAATCAACCAAAGTAAAAATACAAATTATCTAAAATCAACTATAAAGAAAAATGTTCAACTATTGAAGGTAAATTAAAAAAAATTATAAAAGTATAAAAAAATATCTGTTTTATGTTTTTTTTAGTCCTTTTTAAAAAGTAAAAATATGTAAAAAAAAAAAAAACAAATTAATTTTAAAATGATTTTTTTAACCTAAAGAATTAAAAAAAATACATTATACCTACTTTTTTCGGCCCCCAAATCCTATTGGGCCCAGGGCCCCAAAAAGTCTTAAGACGCCCCTGTACCTATTTGTATTTTTGAGACAACTTTTAAATAAAACGATGAGGGACCTGAAAGCATTGAGAAATATATCCTTTTTTTTAATTTTTCTTTAAAAAATCGAAATTGTTTTGTACAAAATCTTAGTATTTGTTATTTATTTAAATTTCAATCATTTTTGCGGCCTCTAATTCTAGTTTATCTTTTGGGAACTCTTGTTTGAGTTTGGCTTGGCATAAAGATATTTATATTCTCCTTCAAATTATAACATGTATTTACCTTTTTTTAAACCATAATTTTTTTCAAATTTTAAGCAAACACTGGTTTAAGCTGTTTCAATAAACTGGTTCTATGTTGGAAATTTATAAATTAATCAAAAACAATAAACCATACAACAACATTTTTATTTGTATGTATTTTTATTTCATTCTTTACACAAATACTTCACCAGCAAACAGTCCAAGTAAATTATATCTACATAGCATAGTATATATTAAATACTCTACTCTATCAAATATTTTGATGAAAATTTTTAACCTAATTCTATTAAAGTTTTTCGATTTGTTTTTAAACATTTTGTTAGAGACATACTTGGAAGAACTTTCAAATATTTAACAATTCCCAATTGATTTTTTGTTAGTTTACTTTTAAGTACTTGCTTAAGCTCACTTTCTATTTCCTTAGACTTCTCCACATTTATATTGTTTTTGAATACTACAAATATTGTACCCATTTGATCGTATAATTTAGCAGGATTTGGGTGGCCAATCAGGGCACATGTATAAACAGTTTCATGACTATTGACTATGTCCTCAATATCTTTTGGAATTATCTATGAAATGGTGGTAAAAAAACCATTAAACTAGAAAAGTTTGCTTTGAATGACATTTCTATTATTTCATCCCTCCAAAGAGCAAATATTTTGTTTGTTGACATTTTTTTACAGCTGTTGAGCTGTCAGACAAAGCAAATGTTCAGATAATTGAACTAGAGCTTCCGTTTGGAGTCACATTACGTTACATTACGTTCTTTTTCTTACGATTGTCAAACGAAACGTGAGGTCGAAGCTCCATTGTGATAGCATGCATTGAATTCCTATGGCTGAACTCGTAAACGTCAGGCGAAGCCGAAGCTGAAGCGTATTTGTGATGCAGCCATAAAAGACTAAAATCGTTCAAAATTGTCTAGGTCATCTTTTTTAACAAAAATGGTTTTGACATTTTATCAAGCTAAGACTTACAAAATAATCAAACGTTAACACTCTTTTGTTATTTAAAGAAATATTTAAAAATAACAATACAAAGAGGCTGAGATGCGTCCCATACTTCCTTGAGGTGTCTGTGAAAAATTTTGCCTGATAACTTTTTGTGATAATACAAAAATCCATTTAAAAAACTTCGTGTTTTTGTTTTCTGTAAAACAGCTGGTGGTAAATTTGTATGAATTTCAAAGAAGTTGTTCTTCGTAGTATAAAACTATTCCGAAGTTTATATTATTGTTGTTAGTAAAACTTTCAACTTGAAAAATGTTTCCTATTAAATGTATGTACATTTTGTTAAACTGAATTGTTTTTTGTAAAAAAAAGTTATTTAAGCCAATAGCTGTACCTATTCAGTGGCGTCTTTAGGCCAGGGCCCAGGGCCCCGCAATTATTTGGCCCCCAAATCCACGAACTCAAAATGAATGAATCTATACAAGAATTATATAGAAAACGAAATAAGGTTAGTAGACAGTAACAGAAAAACAAGTTTCATTTTATTTTCCGTTCCGTTGAAATTCTCCTCCTCAACTTCTTAAACTTCTGGCAACATGAATCTTTAATCATACACCTGTACACGCTGTCAACATTATTTTAACAACTCTGCTTTCGTTTTACTCTACAGTACAGTTCTGCACACATGTTGACTTTTCAACTCACTCCATAAACAAACACAAAGTTGATGATTCATTTATCGAAGATCTTTTAAGAAAATGTGAGAACTCAGGAAAGGGATACACTTCCTATTTATCAGCAAATATTTGCAACGAATTAATTTTTTTTTTTCCAAATTCATTTTTATTAATTCATTCTTAAGACTATCTTAAAGCTAGACAAAAATTCATAAAACTAGCCTAATTATCTATATCTTACAACTAACTTACTGGTCCCATACGGACACTCTAAGTTAAACAATAATACTTAATGCTAATGCCTTTCGGCCCTAAGATCTATTTAACTTCAATTCATTTTATTTATTTTTGTCTTCATTAGAAAATTTAGAAAAAACTAATGTCAATATCCTTTTTTATTTTACTTAAAAACTACTTAAAATAAGGTCCTTAATATAAAACTTAAAGCTAACTAAAACTACCTATTCTACCTATAAACTACTTAAAACTAGAACAACCACAGCAGCAAATCTAACTATCTAACGTTTTTTGTTTTTCATATTTTGTCTTTTTTTTATTTTTTTTTTTGATTATTCCATGTTTTTTTTTTTTTTTTTTTTGTATTTTTTTGTATTTTTCCTGTTTTGTATTTTTTTTTGTATGTTTTTTTTTTGTGCCACCATGCCTATTCTACTTAAAACTAAACCCTAAAACTATAAAACAAGTATGTAAGCCGGCCAAGGCTTTAAAAACCATCCCGACTACTCACTATCAAGTGCCGATTGAAGCTACCAAAATTGGCTCTCCTGCTTCACCCTATCAGTTCGGTCCCTTTGGACACAGCCCTACTGAACCGAAGGAGCTCTGCTCCGCCTTGTGCCATGACGTCCCGATTGTACAGGAGTCGCCTATCCACGGTTCGTCGTCTGACGTGGTAGATTAACGGAACTGCCAAACTATCCTGTATAAGACCGCATCTATCTAAAAAGAGGAATGCCTCTGGTGGAATGAAGCCGCTCAAGCGTGCACTTTCAAAATACTCGTCGTTCGGATAGAACGCCCCGAAAATTAAATTGTTGGTCGAAGACATAGCTCTTGCAATGTGACCTCGAACGAGTTTTATCACGAAATTGTCAATTCTGTTGATTCGAGCCCCGTTGTATAGGACCTCGTTGGAATAGTAATGCACGTAAGAAGATTCGGCTGTTCGATATAAGCCGGTACAGCGTCGTAAACACTGCCGCTCGAACACCCGAAACTTCTCCATCTGGGAAGGGGCAACGTTGAACCACACAGGACAACCATAAACGATCATCGGCCGTATGAGGGCCATGTAGCAAATTACCTTCACTCTGGGGTCAAGCCGACTGCTGTAAAACAGCCGTTTCGTCAGAGCGAAGGCTCCTCTGGCCCTGGTCAGAGCAGCATTTATATGTCTGTCGAAATATAAATACTGATCTAACCAGATACCGAGGTACTTCACTACACTTTTGCTCGCTAATGGCTGCCCGTGAAGATCAACGATAACCATCTTGCGCCAATTCCTGCACGTATCCCTCGTGGCCCTAGCCAACGGAGTCCGGAACAGAATTGTCTCCGACTTATGGACATTTATTTTCAGTTTCCAGTCGTCGCAATATCGCTGAATCTTGTCGAAATCACGCTGCAAGAGAATTCTAATAACCTCAACCTTTCGGGCCGTTCTGTACGCAATAAGATCGTCGGCGGCGTACGCAATTGCCTTTGTAAGACTACCTATCAGATCGCTGGTGTAAATGCTGAAGAGAATCGGCGAATTCACCGCTCCCTGTTGAAGACCATTTTTAATTAAGAATGTTGTGGTAGAAGTTACATTGCCACTTTTGACAACAAACTTTCTACCGTTAAGCATATCATAAAGTATATACAACAATGGCTTGCTTATGCCAAGCCTGCTCAGTTTTAGGTAAAGACCCTCTAACCATACGGTGTCAAAGGCCTTTTCCAAATCAACCAGAACAGCACCTGTGCATTGTTGCAACGAATTCATTGATATAATGGGAAAACAAGTCCTAATGAAAATTTTAGGTGAAATTAGATCGGCAAAATATTTGTCCCTAAGTGTTGACAGTACACCCGACCTTTCTCATATCGACCAGTTGACTTTTGTAATTCGGTATGTTAAAAATTGTGTTCCCATCGAAAGTTTCTTAAAATTTATACCTATTCAAGAGCATAAATCTGAATATTTGGCTGACACAATCTTCACATTTCAGGAAAATCATGAGATTTCAATAGAGGATTGTAGAGGACAAAGCTATGATAATCCGTCTAAAATGTCGGGAAAATACTCTGGCTTGAAAGCAAGATTAAAGGAGAAGTGCGAATTTGCTACCTTTGTACCTTGTGCAGCACATTCTCATAACTTAGTAGGCCTTCACGCGGCGGTTGTGTGCAGGAGGCAAGAAGTTTCTTTCAAGTAGTTCAAAAAATATACAACTTTTATTCTGCTTCTACCCATTGCTGGAATAAATTGAATGTATGTTTAGGTTCACATAAAGTTCTTAAAAGCCTTTCTGAAACAAGATGGTCTGCACGAGCTGATACAGTTAACGCGCTCCATCATGGTTATAAGCAAATTACTGAAGCCTTGACATCTATCTCTAGAGATCCAGAGCAAGCTTCAGACACAAAAAGCGAAGAGCTAAGCCTGTTTAAGAAAATGACAAAACTGGAGTTCCTCATTTTAACAGAAATTTGGAGCACAATGTTAGAAAGAATTCATAAAACCAGCAAGAGCCTTCAAAAAGAAATAATAACGATTGACGTTGCTGCCAATTTGCTTTGTTCTTTCATAAATGATATAAGGGAGAATTTTGATAAATTTGAAGCGTGTGCCAAAATTCAAAATCCGGATGCTAATTATAAAGACTTATTGCAACGAAAAATAGTACGAAGTTCGCGTGCCACATATTTTGATGGTCCTGCACCATCCGTCCAGCTTATTGGGAAAGAAAAGTTTAAAATATAAACTTTTTTTCCAATTATTGACACTATTACTTTGCAATTAAAAATACGATCCAATTGCTATCAAGAAATTAATTCATTGTTTGGCTTTTTTGTCGATTGCAATATTTGACTTCAGTGGAGTTTCAAGACTCTTGCGAACAGTTTTAAAAAAACCATAGAGATGTTAATGCAGAAGAACTTGAGGTAGAATGCTTGCGTCTCGTACAGTATTTAAAAGAATTCAATAAAGATGTAAATGAAGATCTTATTACAATATCAAAGTTGTACAGTCTAATTACAGTGGATGAAATTGGGAACACATTTCCAAATGTAGAAACTGCCTGTAGAATTTTTTTATCTTTGATGGTTTCAAACTGAAGTGGAGAGCGTTCATTTTCGAAATTGAACCGGATAAAAAATGAACTTCAAAGCACAATGCTACAAGATAGACTAAACAGCTTGTCAATTTTATCAATTGGAAATGAGTTACTGCAGGAAATTGAATTTGATGACTTAATTCATGATTTTGCAACTGACAGAGTCAGAAAAGTATGCCTTCAATAATATTTTATTGTATACTTAAACTTACATATACCATACATCTAAAAAAAAACAAATCAAAACAAATATAAAAAAATAAACTTACATAAAATTTAAAAAAAATATATAAAAACATTAGAAATCAACCAAAGTAAAAATACAAATTATCTAAAATCAACTATAAAGAAAAATGTTCAACTATTGAAGGTAAATTAAAAAAAAATTATAAAAGTATAAAAAAATATCTGTTTTATGTTTTTTTTAGTCCTTTTTAAAAAGTAAAAATATGTAAAAAAAAAAAAAACAAATTAATTTTAAAATGATTTTTTTAACCTAAAGAATTAAAAAAAATACATTATACCTACTTTTTTCGGCCCCCAAATCCTATTGGGCCCAGGGCCCCAAAAAGTCTTAAGACGCCCCTGTACCTATTTGTATTTTTGAGACAACTTTTAAATAAAACGATGAGGGACCTGAAAGCATTGAGAAATATATCCTTTTTTTTAATTTTTCTTTAAAAAATCGAAATTGTTTTGTACAAAATCTTAGTATTTGTTATTTATTTAAATTTCAATCATTTTTGCGGCCTCTAATTCTAGTTTATCTTTTGGGAACTCTTGTTTGAGTTTGGCTTGGCATAAAGATATTTATATTCTCCTTCAAATTATAACATGTATTTACCTTTTTTTAAACCATATTTTTTTTCAAATTTTAAGCAAACACTGGTTTAAGCTGTTTCAATAAACTGGTTCTATGTTGGAAATTTATAAATTAATCAAAAACAATAAACCATACAACAACATTTTTATTTGTATGTATTTTTATTTCATTCTTTACACAAATACTTCACCAGCAAACAGTCCAAGTAAATTATATCTACATAGTATATATTAAATACTCTACTCTATCAAATATTTTGATGAAAATTTTGAACCTAATTCTATTAAAGTTTTTCGATTTGTTTTTAAACATTTTGTTAGAGGCATACTTGGAAGAACTTTCAAATATTTAACAATTCCCAATTGATTTTTTGTTAGTTTACTTTTAAGTACTTGCTTAAGCTCACTTTCTATTTCCTTAGACTTCTCCACACTTATATTGTTTTTGAATACTACAAATATTGTACCCATTTGATCGTATAATTTAGCAGGATTTGGGTGGCCAATCAGGGCACATGTATAAACAGTTTCATGACTATTGACTATGTCCTCAATATCTTTTGGAATTATCTATGAAATGGTGGTAAAAAAACCATTAAACTAGAAAAGTTTGCTTTGAATGACATTTCTATTATTTCATCCCTCCAAAGAGCAAATATTTTGTTTGTTGACATTTTTTTACAGCTGTTGAGCTGTCAGACAAAGCAAATGTTCAGATAATTGAACTAGAGCTTCCGTTTGGAGTCACATTACGTTACATTACGTTCTTTTTCTTACGATTGTCAAACGAAACGTGAGGTCGAAGCTCCATTGTGATAGCATGCATTGAATTCCTATGGCTGAACTCGTAAACGTCAGGCGAAGCCGAAGCTGAAGCGTATTTGTGATGCAGCCATAAAAGACTAAAATCGTTCAAAATTGTCTAGGTCATCTTTTTAACAAAAATGGTTTTGACATTTTATCAAGCTAAGACTTACAAAATAATCAAACGTTAACACTCTTTTGTTATTTAAAGAAATATTTAAAAATAACAATAAAAAGAGGCTGAGATGCGTCCCATACTTCCTTGAGGTGTCTGTGAAAAATTTTGCCTGATAACTTTTTGTGATAATACAAAAATCCATTTAAAAAACTTCGTGCTTTTGTTTTCTGTAAAACAGCTGGTGGTAAATTTGTATGAATTTCAAAGAAGTTGTTCTTCGTAGTATAAAACTATTCCGAAGTTTATATTATTGTTGTTAGTAAAACTTTCAACTTGAAAAATATTTCCTATTAAATGTATGTACATTTTGTTAAACTGAATTGTTTTTTGTAAAAAAAAGTTATTTAAGCCAATAGCTGTACCTATTCAGTGGCGTCTTTAGGCCAGGGCCCAGGGCCCCGCAATTATTTGGCCCCCAAATCCACGAACTCAAAATGAATGAATCTATACAAGAATTATATAGAAAACGAAATAAGGTTAGTAGACAGTAACAGAAAAACAAGTTTCATTTTATTTTCCGTTCCGTTGAAATTCTCCTCCTCAACTTCTTAAACTTCTGGCAACATGAATCTTTAATCATACACCTGTACACGCTGTCAACATTATTTTAACAACTCTGCTTTCGTTTTACTCTACAGTACAGTTCTGCACACATGTTGACTTTTCAACTCACTCCATAAACAAACACAAAGTTGTCCCATGATGATTCATTTATCGCAGATCTTTTAAGAAAATGTGATAACTCAGGAAAGGGATACACTTCCTATTTATCAGCAAATATTTGCAACGAATTCATTGATATAATGGGAAAACAAGTCCTAATGAAAATTTTAGGTGAAATTAGATCGGCAAAATATTTGTCCCTAAGTGTTGACAGTACACCCGACCTTTCTCATATCGACCAGTTGACTTTTGTAATTCGGTATGTTAAAAATTGTGTTCCCATCGAAAGTTTCTTAAAATTTATACCTATTCAAGAGCATAAATCTGAATATTTGGCTGACACAATCTTCACATTTCAGGAAAATCATGAGATTTCAATAGAGGATTGTAGAGGACAAAGCTATGATAATCCGTCTAAAATGTCGGGAAAATACTCTGGCTTGAAAGCAAGATTAAAGGAGAAGTGCGAATTTGCTACCTTTGTACCTTGTGCAGCACATTCTCATAACTTAGTAGGCCTTCACGCGGCGGTTGTGTGCAGGAGGCAAGAAGTTTCTTTCAAGTAGTTCAAAAAATATACAACTTTTATTCTGCTTCTACCCATCGCTGGAATAAATTGAATGTATGTTTAGGTTCACATAAAGTTCTTAAAAGCCTTTCTGAAACAAGATGGTCTGCACGAGCTGATACAGTTAACGCGCTCCATCATGGTTATAAGCAAATTACTGAAGCCTTGACATCTATCTCTAGAGATCCAGAGCAAGCTTCAGACACAAAAAGCGAAGAGCTAAGCCTGTTTAAGAAAATGACAAAACTGGAGTTCCTCATTTTAACAGAAATTTGGAGCACAATGTTAGAAAGAATTCATAAAACCAGCAAGAGCCTTCAAAAAGAAATAATAACGATTGACGTTGCTGCCAATTTGCTTTGTTCTTTCATAAATGATATAAGGGAGAATTTTGATAAATTTGAAGCGTGTGCCAAAATTCAAAATCCGGATGCTAATTATAAAGACTTATTGCAACGAAAAATAGTACGAAGTTCGCGTGCCACATATTTTGATGGTCCTGCACCATCCGTCCAGCTTATTGGGAAAGAAAAGTTTAAAATATAAACTTTTTTTCCAATTATTGACACTATTACTTTGCAATTAAAAATACGATCCAATTGCTATCAAGAAATTAATTCATTGTTTGGCTTTTTTGTCGATTGCAATATTTGACTTCAGTGGAGTTTCAAAACTCTTGCGAACAGTTTTAAAAAAACCATAGAGATGTTAATGCAGAAGAACTTGAGGTAGAATGCTTGCGTCTCGTACAGTATTTAAAAGAATTCAATAAAGATGTAAATGAAGATCTTATTACAATATCAAAGTTGTACAGTCTAATTACAGTGGATGAAATTGGGAACACATTTCCAAATGTAGAAACTGCCTGTAGAATTTTTTTATCTTTGATGGTTTCAAACTGAAGTGGAGAGCGTTCATTTTCGAAATTGAACCGGATAAAAAATGAACTTCAAAGCACAATGCTACAAGATAGACTAAACAGCTTGTCAATTTTATCAATTGGAAATGAGTTACTGCAGGAAATTGAATTTGATGACTTAATTCATGATTTTGCAACTGACAGAGTCAGAAAAGTATGCCTTCAATAATATTTTATTGTATACTTAAACTTACATATACCATACATCTAAAAAAAAAACAAATCAAAACAAATATAAAAAAATAAACTTACATAAAATTTAAAAAAAATATATAAAAACATTAGAAATCAACCAAAGTAAAAATACAAATTATCTAAAATCAACTATAAAGAAAAATGTTCAACTATTGAAGGTAAATTAAAAAAAAATTATAAAAGTATAAAAAAATATCTGTTTTATGTTTTTTTTAGTCCTTTTTAAAAAGTAAAAATATGTAAAAAAAAAAAACAAATTAATTTTAAAATGATTTTTTTAACCTAAAGAATTAAAAAAAATACATTATACCTACTTTTTTCGGCCCCCAAATCCTATTGGGCCCAGGGCCCCAAAAAGTCTTAAGACGCCCCTGTACCTATTTGTATTTTTGAGACAACTTTTAAATAAAACGATGAGGGACCTGAAAGCATTGAGAAATATATCCTTTTTTTTAATTTTTCTTTAAAAAATCGAAATTGTTTTGTACAAAATCTTAGTATTTGTTATTTATTTAAATTTCAATCATTTTTGCGGCCTCTAATTCTAGTTTATCTTTTGGGAACTCTTGTTTGAGTTTGGCTTGGCATAAAGATATTTATATTCTCCTTCAAATTATAACATGTATTTACCTTTTTTTAAACCATATTTTTTTTCAAATTTTAAGCAAACACTGGTTTAAGCTGTTTCAATAAACTGGTTCTATGTTGGAAATTTATAAATTAATCAAAAACAATAAACCATACAACAACATTTTTATTTGTATGTATTTTTATTTCATTCTTTACACAAATACTTCACCAGCAAACAGTCCAAGTAAATTATATCTACATAGTATATATTAAATACTCTACTCTATCAAATATTTTGATGAAAATTTTGAACCTAATTCTATTAAAGTTTTTCGATTTGTTTTTAAACATTTTGTTAGAGGCATACTTGGAAGAACTTTCAAATATTTAACAATTCCCAATTGATTTTTTGTTAGTTTACTTTTAAGTACTTGCTTAAGCTCACTTTCTATTTCCTTAGACTTCTCCACACTTATATTGTTTTTGAATACTACAAATATTGTACCCATTTGATCGTATAATTTAGCAGGATTTGGGTGGCCAATCAGGGCACATGTATAAACAGTTTCATGACTATTGACTATGTCCTCAATATCTTTTGGAATTATCTATGAAATGGTGGTAAAAAAACCATTAAACTAGAAAAGTTTGCTTTGAATGACATTTCTATTATTTCATCCCTCCAAAGAGCAAATATTTTGTTTGTTGACATTTTTTTACAGCTGTTGAGCTGTCAGACAAAGCAAATGTTCAGATAATTGAACTAGAGCTTCCGTTTGGAGTCACATTACGTTACATTACGTTCTTTTTCTTACGATTGTCAAACGAAACGTGAGGTCGAAGCTCCATTGTGATAGCATGCATTGAATTCCTATGGCTGAACTCGTAAACGTCAGGCGAAGCCGAAGCTGAAGCGTATTTGTGATGCAGCCATAAAAGACTAAAATCGTTCAAAATTGTCTAGGTCATCTTTTTAACAAAAATGGTTTTGACATTTTATCAAGCTAAGACTTACAAAATAATCAAACGTTAACACTCTTTTGTTATTTAAAGAAATATTTAAAAATAACAATAAAAAGAGGCTGAGATGCGTCCCATACTTCCTTGAGGTGTCTGTGAAAAATTTTGCCTGATAACTTTTTGTGATAATACAAAAATCCATTTAAAAAACTTCGTGCTTTTGTTTTCTGTAAAACAGCTGGTGGTAAATTTGTATGAATTTCAAAGAAGTTGTTCTTCGTAGTATAAAACTATTCCGAAGTTTATATTATTGTTGTTAGTAAAACTTTCAACTTGAAAAATGTTTCCTATTAAATGTATGTACATTTTGTTAAACTGAATTGTTTTTTGTAAAAAAAAGTTATTTAAGCCAATAGCTGTACCTATTCAGTGGCGTCTTTAGGCCAGGGCCCAGGGCCCCGCAATTATTTGGCCCCCAAATCCACGAACTCAAAATGAATGAATCTATACAAGAATTATATAGAAAACGAAATAAGGTTAGTAGACAGTAACAGAAAAACAAGTTTCATTTTACTCTCCGTTCCGTTGAAATTCTCCTCCTCAACTTCTTAAACTTCTGGCAACATGAATCTTTAATCATACACCTGTACACGCTGTCAACATTATTTTAACAACTCTGCTTTCGTTTTACTCTACAGTACAGTTCTGCACACATGTTGACTTTTCAACTCACTCCATAAACAAACACAAAGTTGTCCCATGATGATTCATTTATCGCAGATCTTTTAAGAAAATGTGATAACTCAGGAAAGGGATACACTTCCTATTTATCAGCAAATATTTGCAACGAATTCATTGATATAATGGGAAAACAAGTCCTAATGAAAATTTTAGGTGAAATTAGATCGGCAAAATATTTGTCCCTAAGTGTTGACAGTACACCCGACCTTTCTCATATCGACCAGTTGACTTTTGTAATTCGGTATGTTAAAAATTGTGTTCCCATCGAAAGTTTCTTAAAATTTATACCTATTCAAGAGCATAAATCTGAATATTTGGCTGACACAATCTTCACATTTCAGGAAAATCATGAGATTTCAATAGAGGATTGTAGAGGACAAAGCTATGATAATCCGTCTAAAATGTCGGGAAAATACTCTGGCTTGAAAGCAAGATTAAAGGAGAAGTGCGAATTTGCTACCTTTGTACCTTGTGCAGCACATTCTCATAACTTAGTAGGCCTTCACGCGGCGGTTGTGTCCAGGAGGCAAGAAGTTTCTTTCAAGTAGTTCAAAAAATATACAACTTTTATTCTGCTTCTACCCATCGCTGGAATAAATTGAATGTATGTTTAGGTTCACATAAAGTTCTTAAAAGCCTTTCTGAAACAAGATGGTCTGCACGAGCTGATACAGTTAACGCGCTCCATCATGGTTATAAGCAAATTACTGAAGCCTTGACATCTATCTCTAGAGATCCAGAGCAAGCTTCAGACACAAAAAGCGAAGAGCTAAGCCTGTTTAAGAAAATGACAAAACTGGAGTTCCTCATTTTAACAGAAATTTGGAGCACAATGTTAGAAAGAATTCATAAAACCAGCAAGAGCCTTCAAAAAGAAATAATAACGATTGACGTTGCTGCCAATTTGCTTTGTTCTTTCATAAATGATATAAGGGAGAATTTTGATAAATTTGAAGCGTGTGCCAAAATTCAAAATCCGGATGCTAATTATAAAGACTTATTGCAACGAAAAATAGTACGAAGTTCGCGTGCCACATATTTTGATGGTCCTGCACCATCCGTCCAGCTTATTGGGAAAGAAAAGTTTAAAATATAAACTTTTTTTCCAATTATTGACACTATTACTTTGCAATTAAAAATACGATCCAATTGCTATCAAGAAATTAATTCATTGTTTGGCTTTTTTGTCGATTGCAATATTTGACTTCAGTAGAGTTTCAAGACTCTTGCGAACAGTTTTAAAAAAACCATAGAGATGTTAATGCAGAAGAACTTGAGGTAGAATGCTTGCGTCTCGTACAGTATTTAAAAGAATTCAATAAAGATGTAAATGAAGATCTTATTACAATATCAAAGTTGTACAGTCTAATTACAGTGGATGAAATTGGGAACACATTTCCAAATGTAGAAACTGCCTGTAGAATTTTTTTATCTTTGATGGTTTCAAACTGAAGTGGAGAGCGTTCATTTTCGAAATTGAACCGGATAAAAAATGAACTTCAAAGCACAATGCTACAAGATAGTCTAAACAGCTTGTCAATTTTATCAATTGGAAATGAGTTACTGCAGGAAATTGAATTTGATGACTTAATTCATGATTTTGCAACTGACAGAGTCAGAAAAGTATGCCTTCAATAATATTTTATTGTATACTTAAACTTACATATACCATACATCTAAAAAAAAACAAATCAAAACAAATATAAAAAAATAAACTTACATAAAATTTAAAAAAAATATATAAAAACATTAGAAATCAACCAAAGTAAAAATACAAATTATCTAAAATCAACTATAAAGAAAAATGTTCAACTATTGAAGGTAAATTAAAAAAAAATTATAAAAGTATAAAAAAATATCTGTTTTATGTTTTTTTTAGTCCTTTTTAAAAAGTAAAAATATGTAAAAAAAAAAAAAACAAATTAATTTTAAAATGATTTTTTTAACCTAAAGAATTAAAAAAAATACATTATACCTACTTTTTTCGGCCCCCAAATCCTATTGGGCCCAGGGCCCCAAAAAGTCTTAAGACGCCCCTGTACCTATTTGTATTTTCGAGACAACTTTTAAATAAAACGATGAGGGACCTGAAAGCATTGAGAAATATATCCTTTTTTTTAATTATTCTTTAAAAAATCGAAATTGTTTTGTACAAGATCATTTTTGCGGCCTCTAATTCTAGTTTATCTTTTGGGAACTCTTGTTTGAGTTTGGCTTGGCATAAAGATATTTATATTCTCCTTCAAATTATAACATGTATTTACCTTTTTTTAAACCATATTTTTTTTCAAATTTTAAGCAAACACTGGTTTAAGCTGTTTCAATAAACTGGTTCTATGTTGGAAATTTATAAATTAATCAAAAACAATAAACCATACAACAACATTTTTATTTGTATGTATTTTTATTTCATTCTTTACACAAATACTTCACCAGCAAACAGTCCAAGTAAATTATATCTACATAGTATATATTAAATACTCTACTCTATCAAATATTTTGATGAAAATTTTGAACCTAATTCTATTAAAGTTTTTCGATTTGTTTTTAAACATTTTGTTAGAGGCATACTTGGAAGAACTTTCAAATATTTAACAATTCCCAATTGATTTTTTGTTAGTTTACTTTTAAGTACTTGCTTAAGCTCACTTTCTATTTCCTTAGACTTCTCCACACTTATATTGTTTTTGAATACTACAAATATTGTACCCATTTGATCGTATAATTTAGCAGGATTCGGGTGGCCAATCAGGGCACATGTATAAACAGTTTCATGACTATTGACTATGTCCTCAATATCTTTTGGAATTATCTATGAAATGGTGGTAAAAAAACCATTAAACTAGAAAAGTTTGATAGGCTTAAGATAAATTGAAACTTACAGTTATTCCTGAAGCTTTGATTAAAAATCTCTCTCGTGTCATAACAGTAAGCAAATTATGTTCATCCATAATTGCATAGTCATGCGTATCAAACCATCCTCCCTCTGTGAATGCCAACTTATTGGCATTTTCATTTTTGAAATAACCAAGTATTGGAACATCATCAGCCTTAAACCAAAGTCGTCCTTTTTCATTTGGTCCCAAGGATTTCCCATCCTCATCTATGATTTTCACCGAAAAACCATTTTTTAAAATCATCCCATTCGAGTTTGGTGGGCTTACAAACTCATTGCTTGCAACCATTCCCGGAAGCTCTGTCATACCATAGCACTGGATGATCTTGCAATGTGGCAGGATCTTATTTGATTTCATAACCATTGCATCAGGCACAACTTCGCCAACTAAGAGCAATGATTTCATACATTCGAAACTCGAAGTATCTTCCAATTGCTCTAAATAACTCAACATATCCAATAAAACCATGGGAACGGCATAACAATGGGTTATGCCATGGATGTGAATCATATCGAACTGCAACTTCGAACTAATATCTTTTTCTTGTTTGTAGCAAAATACACGTTTGACGTCATAGAATACAGGTTGCAACATCATTTCAATTTGACATATCCATCGAAGATCGGAAAAAATGCAGACAACACTACCTGGCCAAAGTTGCCACCAACCGTTGTAGAGGCCTTGTAATACCATGGCGTGAGAGTGTATGGATAATTTTGGCATTCCTGTTGAGCCCGACGTGAAAGCTAAAATTGCCGATAATTTAAATGGATCACCTAAGTCAGGTGGTTGAAAGTGTTCTGCATTCACGCCGCCGCCGATGGATTCAAAGAGAACTTCGTCTACTGATGAGTTTGTCGAATTCAAACTTAAGGCATGTTTCAGTTGCGAAAGACGTCCACATTCTATTGTTTTGGAAACTTTAGCCTTGAAATCTTCTTCGTATAGTATCATGACTGGATCAATTTGTTCAATGCTGTACATGGTTGCATCTGAAAGTAAAAATTGATATCAACCATTCGCATTAATACGATTTTCATTCAAAAGTTTTGCCAACTCTAATTTTTATGAATAGGTAGGTTTTAAGTCTAAGTATTTTGAACTCTTAGCCTTCGGATTGTCGTCTTTATACTTTAAACAAAGCCTGTTCTCAACGTTTTCTAAACACTCTGATTTGTTTGGAATGCGTTTGAACATTTACATAAGTGTCACAAAGTGTCATTTGTGATATCCAATAAAATAAATAAATGTTCTTTGACTTTGAAAATCGTAAATATGGTCATTGACTTTGTGCAAGTGCATATTTAAACTAGTTTTTTAAATAAATAAATAAAATATTTAATTATCTTCTTTGCCAGAGTGACCAGCTTCAACAATTTTGAGATTTCCCTCATCTCACGCTCATTTACTTAGGAGCCTCTGTTTTTTTTTTTGTT
Source organism: Eupeodes latifasciatus (assembly GCA_920104205.1). Classification (NCBI taxonomy): domain Eukaryota; kingdom Metazoa; phylum Arthropoda; class Insecta; order Diptera; family Syrphidae; genus Eupeodes; species Eupeodes latifasciatus. The sequence continues at coordinate 30,922,936 of OV049925.1, forward strand.
CGAACTTAATGACCACGGAAACCATTCTCTAAAAAAAATAAAATGCACGACTGGGTCGCATGAACTTGCTCCTGTATGCAAAGAGTCTACTTAAAAAAGTACCTTTATAATATTTAAAAATATACCTGTAAAATATGTTTGTCTTCAAAGATTTACATTTACATTTACATTTACATTACATACTACTCAGCACATAAATTTACAGAATAGAGAACACAGCACATTGAGCGACTAAGACTATATAAGGTGATAACAACACAAGACATTAATACTTCAAAGATATAAATGTCATTTGATTTATCAAAAAAAAACTCCATTTTTTCAATTTCTTTAAATTATTTTTTTATATATAAAATTTTTCAATTTTGTTCTAGAAATATTTTTGGTATGCAGTTGTTTAGTGATTGTAAATATACACTCTACATTTGAATTTCGTAAAAAAATGTGGAACCGTTTTCGAGATATAGAATTTTGAAAAAAAAAAATCAATATTTTTTTAAAAATCCAAACAAAAAAAATGCACTTTTGATAATCAAATATTGTTAAGGCAATATAAGAGCTCGTTCGAAAAAAAAATATTGAAATCGGTTCACAAGTTGCTGAGAAAATTAAAAAACAAAAAAAAACGGTTCTATGACCGGTACCTTTCCGGAGCAATACAAAAATATGTTTTTCTTACTAAAAGAAGCTAAGTTAAAAAATAAAATTTAGAAAAAATATAAAAAAATCTATTGGTTTCTTTGTGAGAAAATTCGAATTTTCGTTTTTTGACCAAAAAAATTGTATGGGTGCCACTTTAAGTTTTGATCTTAAAAAAATAAAAAAAAAGGCCTAACGCGAATCTGCTCAAAACCTTAACTTCCAAGTTTGAACTTAACTGTCATTTATAATTTTGAAGTTATCAAAATTATAACAATAATTGTGACAAGTCACACATGATCAGAGAACACAAAATGTCAAAATTTTCAAATGTCAGAAATTGCTTGTGAACAAAGGAAAATTGACATTTGTGTTCAAAATAAATGTGTATTAAAATGTATGTCAAATATTCATAAAAAAGATAAAAGTCTTCTTCATTTCGACTTACCATTATCAAAATTTATATCAAAAAAATTAATAGCAGCTCCAATAGCATAACAAGCAAATATAATGGGTGTTATTTTTTCATTTGTTGTTGAAAAAAATATAACTCTATCACCCTTCGTCACACCAATTTTCAACAGATTTTGAGCTACAATAATAGTTTGAAGATAAATATCTTTCACAGTTAATTGAATTCCATTTTCATGATAAACTTCCAGCACTCTATTGGGATTCTTTTCACAACACTCTGCAAGTTTTTCCAAAACAGTCTGACCAAGGCTTTTGAAATTTATATTCAACTTTTCAGAACGCCAAAGTTTTTCGGATTCAATGTATTGAGTACCCATATTTTTAGTTTTTTTTGTTTTAACAATAGTTTTAGAAAAAAGTATAAATTTAATAACTGTCGGCAAATGTGTATATGTTTTTGTTTTTAAATTGATAAGATTCACATTGATTCCAAATAAGACAAAATTTCAACATTCACAACACATCAACAAAAATGTATTTAAAAACTAAAGCAATTTTTCTTCAAATTTTTTTTTGTTCCTCGTATTTTCGTATAAATGCGATAACAATAGGAGTGGAGGTAAATGAAACCACGACGATCAGTTGAAGACTAACTTTATTATTACATAACTTATTCTAATTAGGTACATGCTTACATACTAAAGATAAGAGATAATTATAAGAGAATATGGTAAGAGATAAGAGATATAATGATAAGAGAATATGATAAAAGAGATGCCGATAAGAATATACCTTGTGTACTAAAATACAAAGTAGTACTCTGTATATATCACTCCCCCAAACTTAATAAAAACTTTAACTAAAAAAAGTAAATCAAATATACGTATTACATACGTAATACGTAGATATACATTAAATAAAAATAATGTTTATAAATTCCTTCAATTAAACTTATTTTTTTTTCAAACAAATAAGAAGATAAAATATAAAAATTTAATTTCATTTAAATAATATTTTGTTGTCCTGTTTCCCCCTTTTTTTAAATTAACAATTATACAAATTTCAATTCAAATAATTACAATAATTATATTTAAATAAATTATTATAATTTTTTTTTTCATAATTCATATATAATTCAATTTCCATCTTTCTATATAAATTCACAATTCTTTTATAGTTGGATTCAATCTAGCCGATCTTCTCGGTAATTCAGAAAGAGAAACCGATTTTCTTTTCTTACGCAGAACATTACATCTAACTAGTCTTTTGTTTTTGATAGTTGACGGTGCAAATGTTACATTTTTGAATTTACATTTTTAACTGCGATATATGAGCCATTTTATGATTTCCATCAATGTTTACAGAATACACAACTCTACCTAATTTCTGAAGAAATAAAGCTATGATTATTATATAGTGCACAGATAAATATACTAATAATGAAAAGACGTCCGAGTACTTTGATGATTCAAAAGAGAAGAAGGTTTATTATTTGACATAAGTTTAAATGACATTTGTAATGAGCTTTTATTATTGTTATCCGGACAGTGCTATTAGATTAAGATAAAAGAGTTCTTCAATGATAAATGAGAACAGAACTAAATGGAACACTATTATATTAATTATTACAACAATTTCTTAACAATGATTCCAGGAATCCAACTGTACAAATTATTGTATTTCATTTTATATAAAACTTTTTCACCTACACTTAGAGATTTTATATTATTTTGTTTTTTGCATAATGTTGGAGCTTTGAACTTTTCAATTTTGACCGCTGCGGTATATTTATTTTCATTTTCATCGCCACCCTCATGGGCTTTAGGGTTAACATCATCAAGAAGTGTCTTAGGTTTTACTTTAAATATAAGTTCATTCGGACAAAGGAAAGTTGTAGTCGAGGCCGTGGAACGGTACTTTGAAAGAAAAATAAAAATAAGTCGTTCAACCGGGAAATTTTCATAGTTGGGATCCGTAAATAATTTCTTTAGAGAGCTTTTAACAATTTGTACTCCCCTTTTGGCGGCTCCATTTGATTGCGGATGATAAGGCGGACTTTTAAAACACTTAATATTATTATTCTTGCAAAAAACTTCAAACGATCCCGAATTAAACGGTGGACCATTGTCTGACACCAAAACAGAAGGTAAACCAAAATACGTAAAAATAGGCCTTAACATCACAATCAAACTTTCTACATTTGTATTTTTCATTAATTTTACATCTATCCATTTGGTATAACTGTCAACGATAATTATATACATACGTACAACCTTCCAAATAAAAAAAATCTAAATGGATCCGCTCAAAAAATACTTTCGATTCAGGCCACAATACATGCTGATTTGAAACAGGTTTGTTATGACACAAATTACACGACCTACACTCTAAAACAAAATTCTCAATGTCAGAATCAATGCCTGGCCACCAAAAATATTTTCGCGCTAGAATCTTCATACGCACCACTCCAACATGAGACTCATGAAGAAGATCTAAAATGGACCTCTGAACCACATCCGGTATAACCAAACGCTCACCATAAAACAAACAACCTCTTTCTTCCAGCAACAACAACCGCTTGTAAAAGTATTTCTTTAAACTTTCTCCCACACTACTTGGTCAACCTGACTGAATCATATTCAAAACGCTTCTGATTTTCCAATCCTTCTCTGATTCCTTGGCTATATCTGAAAATTTTACATTAAGATACTCATTACATTCGATCGCACTTATACTATCTTCTTCTACTTCAGTAGGCTTCCCCGCAACAAACTAACCAAAGCCTCAATACAAGCCAAGTTAAAAAATAAAATTTTAGAAAAAAAATTTAAAAAAACTTATCGGTTTGTTTGTGAGAAAATTTGAATTTTCGTTTTTTGAGCAAAAAAATTGTATGGGGGCAACTTTTAGTTTTAACTTAAAAAAATGAAAAAAACGCCTAAGGCCGCGGCCACGCAGTAAGCGGCTGAGCGGAAAAAAAATATAAAACATATGAAATCACATAGAAGCGGCCACGGAATGAGCGAGCGGCGAAACAGAATTCTGAGCGGCTAAGCGGCGCCGCTCAGCAACCAAACCTGTTTTAATTTTCTGAGCGGCAAGAAGTAAAGATGGCCAAAGTAAACATTGAGTTGTTAATTTCGTGTGTGCAATCTCGACTTTAACTACTAATCGCTTAGAGTTGCCTCTCAGCCGCTTGCCGCTCAGCCGCTTAGCCGCTCAGCCGCTTACTGCGTGGCCGAGGCCTAACGCGAATCTGCTCAAAACCTTAACTTCCAAGTTTGAACTCAATCGACCCAATGGTTTAGGCTGTAGGAGCCTGGACAGACAGACAGGACAGACCGGACGGAATCGCAGGATCCACTTTTTTCGACTTCTCTACCATCGTAATATCATGTTTGAGTAAAATCTCGAGTTCGAAAATTTTAACGAATGCAAAACTTGCCATATATGTACATATATGTATGTACGAGTAGTTTCTATCTGTCGCAAGTAAAAAGTAACTTTGAAGTTCTGAATGTACAGAACAAAAAAGGAACAAAGTTTTGAATGTGAACAAAGGAAAATTGATTTTTTGTGTACAAAACAAATGCGTATTGAAATGTACATATGTCAAAAATTCATAAAAAAGATAAAAGTCTTCTTCATTTCGACTTACCATCTTCAAAATATATATCAAAAAAATTAATAGCAGCTCCAATAGCATAACAAGCAAATAAAATGGGTGTTATTTTTTCATTTGTTCTTGAAAAAAATATAACTCTATCACCCTTCGTCACACCAATTTTCAACAGATTTTGAGCTACAATAATAGTTTGAAGATAAATATCTTTCACAGTTAATTGAATTCCATTTTCATGATAAACTTCCAGCACTCTATTGGGATTCTTTTCACAACACTCTGCAAGTTTTTCCAAAATAGTCTGACCGAGGCTTTTGAAATTTATATTCAACTTTTCAGAACGCCAAAGTTTTTCGGATTCAATATATTGAGTACCCATATTTTTAGTTTTTTCTTGTTTTAACAATAGTTTTAGAAAAATGTATAAATTTAATAACTGTCGGCAAATGTGTTTTTAGTTTATGTTTTTAAATTGATAAGATTCACATTGATTCCAAATAAGACAAAATTTCAACATTCACAACACATCAACAAAAATTTATTTAAAAACTAAAGCAATTTTTCTTCAAATTTTAAATATCTGTTTCTTTAAACAAAGTAATCTATCAACCAATTTTAAAATCAAGGCTAACAAAAGAATAACAATCTTCTGTTCTAACTTCTTCAGTTACTTATTGTATTTGGACTTGCATTATCACCTTGTCCTCATATATAAATACTAACCTGGTTAATAAAATAATAAGAACAATAATATTCAAACTTATATAGTTTCATATAAACTTGTTTTGTTTTTGTTTTGTTTCATATAAATAAGAAAAACTTGTTTTTTGCAAAATTTTTAACCTATTAATGTTTATAAATTAGCTGAACTGGCAAGCGTTGTTCCATTCATTTACTAAATGCGCTTTGTTTGATTTTTTATTAAAAATAAACTGATAACTTATCATTCGTGATCGTCTGTCTATATTTCTAAAAGTTTTTAAAATAACAATAACAATACTTTGTGTAAGATAAACAATTTGTAGGTCAATATCGTTTAGTAGTTTTTGTAGGTTTAAGTTGTTTGTTAGAAAAGTTGTCGATTGGAATTTAAACAAAAAAATTAAATAAAAAATAAAACCAAATTTTACCAATTTTTCCATTCACCAATATTTTGAATGAAATGAAGAAATTTTGAAGTCAATGCTTTCATTTATTTTCGATATACTCAAGTCGAATATCAGTATTTGAAAATTTTCGGAAGCATATTTGTAGGTTTTTATTTTTATAAAAAGAAAACTGTCATTTGGATTTTTGTACACCGTACCAAATGGTGGATGCTGGAAAAGTCAAACAAGTGTGTCAACCGATTCCGTCCGTCTGTTTGTCTATAATGATGAAATGACAGTTATTTTGTTTTTCAGTTTTCACACAACCTCTTAAACTCTGCCTCAATAATATTTGATGATCCAAAATTTTATTTGTTTTTATTTTTAATGTAAAAAAATATTAAACATTTTTTTTCGAAATCCTTTATCTTTAAAATTGAAAAAAATTACTGAAAGGTTTCAATATTTTTCTCCACAACCTCTTAAACTCTGTCTCAATAGTAATTGATGATCCAAAATTTCATTGTTTTTATTTTTTAAGTAAAAAAAACATTAAACATTTTTTTTTCGAAATCCTTTATCTTGTTAATGTATTATCACTTTTTTACGTAATTGAAATATAAAACTGTATACCCCTTTTTTTGCAGTTACATTTTTAAGTCTTAAAATACAAGAAATATTTTTAAACAAACTCTTTCTATCTACATATAAAACAAAATGTATTTGAAGTCGATATCTCAACAGGTTCTTGAGATATGGATGACGAAAAAAGGTATTTCGAACGTACGGACATAAAAACGTAAGAACGTACGTATCTACGCAGACATGTATGTATGTATGTATGTATGTATCTCTAAAAACCTTTTATTTGTATTCTCGGATCTTGAAGCGTCGAGAAATTTCAAGATTTTTAATTTTAAAAATCGAACCGATTACAGTAACTTCCAATGGAAAGTTAATACAATTTAACCTGTTACGATTCTTTCTGAAAACATTCGGGTCGGCAAACAATTTATTGATTTTTTTTTTTTTTAAATTTCACGTAATTTTTCGTAGCTCAAAAAACATTCGAACGAACATTTTTTTCAGTTCTTTTGATTTCAAACAAATTTATGATTTACAAAAACTTTAATCAATTCTGAAGAATAAAATATAACTGGAGGAAGACCAAACAAAATGTTGTGAATTAAAATAAAAAAAAAATATAGAGGTTTATAGATATATACATATCTTATTAGAATTATCAGTCCGAGAAAAGAAAATTCTTTCAAATGGTATCTAGACTTTTATATATGTATGTATATGTATACTTTTACATATTTTTTAAATATGTACGTGTACCAAAGTGGAAGTTTTCTTAACTTGGTTTTTAATTTTAATCAGGAAAAGACTAATTATATACCAGATAGACACTTACAAACGTGGTCTACACTAATATTATAAAGAGGAAAGATTTGTATTTTTGTATTTCACGAATAAACTCAAAAAGTGCTGGACCGATTTTAATAATTATTTTTTCATTAGAAAGCTACATTATCACTGAGTAACATAGGCTATATTTAGTACTAGATTACTATAGAAATCTTTAGAAATTCCTATTAAAACCAACCGAAGGTGTAAATAAAATTAGCCATAAAATGTCTTTCATCGCATACGCTGCGAAGAGTATTAATGATAGGACAACAAATGTTTTTTAATTTAGTGATTCATGGTCGTTTTAATTAGCATGCTTATTTACGTCTACCCGTGCGAAGCCGGGACGGGCCGCTAGTCACTTATGTACCACGTGTGATACACAGTATGTTCTATTATCACCCCATCATCATCATCACTATAAATCTTATGTCGTACTTAAACCTACACAATATCGTCTAAAGCCTTCCACGCAAGATAGATACTCGTATTATATGTATTGGTTTCTTGTTAGGAGAGCTTAATAGTTACATTGACTTTTAATCAATTAAATTTAATCCAAATTGATTGTAGTTTTCTAACAACAAATCAATCAACTGGTCACTTAGAAACATATTCATCATTACTGTTAGATGTATAAGGGTTGTATATAAATATAATGGTATTTCAAATCAATTTAAGAATCCTTTTAGCCAATGATGGGTGTATCTGTTTATATTGATGGATTATATAAATCTTATCAAGCAGAAGAGGTTCCTTGCTAGTGGTTTATTTTCAACAAGCTTATAGATCAAAGTGAGTACTTCTACTATACTTTATATTTAATAATCTACTAGCGGCCCAGTACGTGCTTCGCTACGTATAAGGCATAGTTATAAAACAAAATTATTATTAAGTTCATTTATTCAAACAAAAAAATATTTTAAATTGCTAGCTATTTAAAAGTCCAAATGATATATTGTTCATATTATATTTATCAGCAAAGAGTAAAAAATAAAAAAGAATTGGGTACTCTTACTATGGTGGGTCTATATGGGTTAGTCTAAAACAGTTGGATAAACAATATTTTTTGTTTTTCCATTTTGAGCATGAATAAATAAACAGTGGGGGTACCGACTGCGACTCTGGAACAGGCAACATAAAGTTGGCCATGTGAAAAACATGATTCCTCCAAATTGATACCACAAACGTGAAGTGTTTGCTTGGGTCTTTTTGATGCCTCATCTTGATTCATAGCACTGTCAATTGATTTATATGTCTTGACTACACCTGGCAGTTTTGCTTGAATTTGAAAATTAATGGCATTGATATGAATATTCTTCGGTGCAAAAATGGCGCGTTCTCTCAACCAATAATGATTTCTGTAATTCTGAAGAATATTCGGAAAAACACATTCAATCAACTCATCAATAGATTGCGCAATTGTACAAAAATTGTTAAGTAAAATAATCAATCCGTTGGTTCTGTCGATTGGTATTTTGCCATCACCAATTTCTAACAATTGTTTTGAAAACTCATGGCAGTTGCATCATTATGTAGGTGTACGCATATTAATGTTCAGTATCAATTTTCTTACATGTCCCAAAGAACTGATTACTTCAAACAGGCGTTTATTTCATCAGCAGGAATTGATCGAGGAATGACAGGCAATGTTTGACGAAAGTCCCCTGACAGCTATATCAGAGCACCACCAAAAAGCTGTTGATTACTGCGTAAATCTTGCATTGTTCGATTAAATGCTTCTACTGATTTTTTATTCGCCATTGTGCACTCATCCCATAAAATAATTGACGTTAATCGCAGAACTTTTGCCATAGCAAAATTTCTCGAAATATTGCAAGTTGGAGTTTCAATCACCTGTACATTCAAAGGGAATTTTAATGCAGAGTGTGCGGTCCGACCACCTTCTAATAATGTAGCAGCAATTCCCGAAGATGCAAGTGCCAATGCAATTTTCTGTTCCGATCGAATAGTCGCTAAAATCAATGGTACAACGAAAGTTTTGCCTGTAGCAACAGGTGCACCCAAGAAATATAATCCACCTGCGTTATTGGAAACAGATTGCATGATTGTGTCATATATGTACATGTTTTTGTTGAATTTGGAATCTCTAATAATTTTAGTAGCACCAAAAGAAGTCATTTGAAAAGCCGAATTGTATTGTTGAATATTACTCAAAAACTGCTTCGACGTTTGAGATGTCCCAAAAATAAATGAATACAATGGTTTGGGCGGAGTTTCTAATGTTGGCAATCTCACATTAGCACAACACATGCCGGGCTTTCACCTTGAAAGTTAGCCGCATCACAATGTGGACATATTGCGTCCATCATTCCAATGTATCCGTACATATACTATAATCAATCTGACTATTGTAATTAAAAGCAGCACGCAGCATTTCATCCAAAACAGCACGATGTATTCGTGTTCCCTGTGCAAGACCAAGTACAGGTACAGGGTCAATAGATCTATTCTGTGGAGTACGTTCACGCTGCGATGCATTAGCTTGTGCGCGTTCATCTGTAGTCTGAGATCGTCTTAATAATGCCACTTGATTTGCATTACGCGTTCGCTGGCCTATGTTTGGTCGTCTTGCTCGTGGCATTTTACCTTCACTCAACAACTCAACAATATTTTGGAAAAAATAAACACAAAGCAATAACTCAGCAATATTTTGGAAAATATAAACACAACAAAGCAATAATTATCGCTGATAAAATGAAATGACATATGATGACATTAAATTTGTTTGACAGAACTAACGTCACTTTTTTATCTTCTATTGTTTTGCCAAAGGCTCAAATTGGCTTTTAAGTATTAGTACAAATTGTTTGTATATAAGAGTATAGAAAGATGTTGATGTTGATTTTCAAGATTTTTTTTCAAATTTTCTCTACGTACAAACCTTCTCTGGACTTCCACGAATAATTCAAGACCAAAATTATCCCAATCGGTAAAGGCATTGTTGAGTTATAACATTACAACGAAAAGTGGCATTGATTTTTATATATATAGACTAGCTTCATATAAACATATTCTATTTTTTGAAGTCTTATGTTCGATTTGTTCTTTTATTCATGCGTTTGAAGCTAAACAAAGACCAACGACTAATATTTTCATAAACTGGATTTTGGTTAAATATATTTTTTAGCTACATATTTTATAGATCTAAAAACATTTTTTGAATTGATTTCATAAATTAATTTCATTTCAGTCTAGATTTCTAGAATTTCAAAGCTACATAATAGGTCCGTTCGCGTACCCTCCTAAAACAGTCAAATTTTACTAAAAAATACGAAATTTAACCAAATCATGTTCGCGTACTCAAAAATTTCGTAGTTTTTCGTGAAAGAGAGCGCTCACGAGAGAGTAAAATATTTCCCCAACCTACGAATTTTAGCCCAAGAAATTTCTTTGGGCTGATTGTGAAAATTTCAAATTTGATAGAAAATCAAATAAATTAAATAAATTGCTCGCTTTTGCTGTCAGTTATAAAATTTAAAAACAAATTTTCAAAGAACAGCAACAACACAGTAATATTGTGTGAAAAATTTGTTGTTTTCTCGTTCGCTTACTTTTTTGTAGTTTTTTTTTTGGTGAGAGAATTTTACCCCCACTCTTTAAAATATTTATTTTTAGAATTTTAGTGCAGAAAGGACGCGAACGGACCTAATATACATACATACACAATAAGGCTTCAAGAATTAAAAAAAAAGTGTTTGTCAGATGTGGGGTTCGAACCCACGCTCCCTCTCGGGAACCAGAGCTTAAATCTGGCGCCTTAGACCGCTCGGCCAATCTGACTTATGGGAATAATGGAGTCAAAATAGTTATAAGAAACAAAGTATTCTTACCCAATAAAAATTCTTCTTAGACAATTCGATTACAGTGACTCACTAATAAAAACAATATAAATAAATTGAATAATGTAATACTAATAATGAACTCGATTCTACACAAAAATACACATATGTATGTATGCCTTGACTCCGAAAAAGCTCTTAATTTTCTCATGTAAACAAATTTGATTGCAAAATAAATTTGGTGAAAATTAGTTCAACGACAACAATGAGATTTTAAAATTTGATGAATTTGTTTGTTTAAGTCAGTGTTTACTTGTTTTTTTACTTTGGTACAAAGGTGACAGAAAGAAATGCATATTTGTTGTTAGATTTTAAAAAATATGAACTTGATCAGTATACATTGTATATTTCTGTATAATTTGTATTGAGAATTTTGTTCACGGTATGAAAGGTTTCCGGTTAATGTTTTTTATCCGCAAAAATGTTTAATATGAAAATAGTCATATCCGTTTTTCGAAAACTGTCCAGTTGGAAGAGTTGTCCAATATGTATTGAGAAGTGTTCATAAGACGACAGAGTATAATGTTTTTATACTGCTATTTTAAAAGGTAATAATTAGTACATTTCTACAGTTTCACATTTTAAAAATTGTCGATGTTTCAAGATCTCCAGATTTGTAATCTATTATTTCTAGAGATAAATCTGTGTTTGTGGACGTACTTTAGGGGTATCTGTTTTCATCGATATCTCAATAACAACTAAAAGTTGTATTGTCTTTCTGATAATAACATTGAAAGCAGAAAAACGCATTTTAAAAATATATTATATACCTACATATTTTTTTTTAAAACATTAATATATTGAAACAATTTCTGGAGCTCTTAATTATCCCATAATAAATATTGCGTTAAACTCTTTTTTTTTTAACATTAAAACATAATGTTTGAATTTCTATGAATTTTAAAAATCAACTGAAATTTATCTATAATTAAAAAAATCTACATTATATTAACATCGTGAAAATTGATGTTATTGACATTTAGTAAAACTTTTAGAAGTAAGTATTTTTAAAGTTAAACAATTTAAATATCAATTTTGTATTTTCTACTTTTCCAAGTTCTTTAAATGAATTCAGTTTAGCTAATGTAAAATAAGTTTTTAAGTGTACCAATGAAAAGTTAAAAGATTATGTTGCGTTTTATTCGTATTCCATTTATAGTACAGTGAGAAATTGCCAACAAAAAATGATCCGCAGTAGTCCGGTTTTTATATTTGAAAGTTGATACAACTGAATATTTTCCAGAATAATTTATCAAAAAATTCCAAAAAAAAAATACCGAAATTCAGACCAGAAGTGAAATCGTGTAAGCTGATTTTTGATAGTCGATTTCAAAGTTTTAACCAAACAATTTGACATAAAATAAAAACTTCAAGTAGGGGGTTTGTTCGTAGACTACTACATTAACATGTGGTGTTGAAGCGAGCTTGAAACTCGCCTAATTCTTTATATACCTGAATCGAGTTGAAATGAGCTTTGCCTCGATTTCGGTCGGGGATCGGAGTCGAGTCAAAATTTGTAAAGAAAAACCTGTGTGGAGGAGTTGGTTTTACAGATAATGCGTTATGGTCTGTTTATTTGCATGTTTGTGTACAAAAAATATAGTTTTGTTTTATTCAAATAAAAAAAAAAAAACACATGGAATATGGTGCTGAACTATTCAGTTTTTCATTGTTTAAAACGAATCAAACTATCTCACTTGCACTTCATAAGAAACATCGAACCACCATTTGCATTTTGGAAAGTGCTGTCAAACTTAATCATTTTTAAATCTTCTTGTGCGGTGGAAACACCAAAAAGATTTATCTAATCTAAACTGAGATAAACCTTTGGTGGAAACATAGCAAAACTTAATTACCTTTTCTATTGTTTTCTCTTGTAAAATAAGCCCAGTTAGTCCATTTTCACTAACAAAACTAAATAGTATCAACAGTAATAGATTGATTTTTTCCCCAATGGAAAACACACATGATTCCAAATGCACAACTACTCAACGAACACAGCCATCGAGATACAAATGCAATATCAATCGTACCAACATTAGAGAACGAAATCACATAAGATCAATTCGAGACTCGTATAAATTTCAAAAACCCATCCATAGTAAGATTCTACTCTAATTTTTATCGGTAGTATTCATACTATGGATATTGTTTTTGTTATTCGTGTAAAATCCTACTATACTATGGATAGATTTTCCAACAAAACACGGGTAATAATTCAAAGTTGATTTAAATTATTCCATGGTGTCCGCAATTTCAGTAAAATGAAATTAGTCCTTATTAACTTCCCATAGGAAGTTATTGTAATGTGTCCGATTTGTCAAATTGAAAATTTTGACATTTCTCGACCTTGCAAGGCCCCTAGAGTCGAAATAAAAGATTTTAAGAAAGATGTCTGTGCGTGCGTGTACGTCCGTACGTCCGTACGTCTGTACGTCCGCACGTTCGCGACATTTTTTTCGTCGTCCATAGCTCAAGAAAAAGAAGAGATATCGACTTCAAATAAATTTTGTTATACAGATAATAATGCAGAAAGATGCAGAAAGGGCTCTCACGAAAATTGCGTGGGTGGATATTTTTACCATAGCAGTTTAAAAAAAGGTGAACATTTTGGTTAACCCTAAATATCTCATGAACCAATGACGCTAGAGACTTGAATTAAATTTTATATTATATATTGTAACGTGATACAAAACAAGTATATTTTTGGAAAAAAAAATCAATTAACGGTTTTTTTTATAAATCAAAAAAAACTGAACAAAAATATTTGTTACTTCGAAAATTTTACGAATAAAAAATGATTTTATCTCCGAAACAATTTTGTGCAACGAAGAATAATGTTTTTGACATCTGGTAAAATTTTGAGAAAAATTAAAATTACAGTTTTTTTTATAAAAAATAAAAACCTAAAAAAAAAACATTACTCAAAATTGGTAAAAATTAAATTTGGACTTAAATATCTTTTCGAAAATTTTAGATTATGGCTTCGAATTAAGAATAAGAAATATACATTTGATGCGAACCGCACTGATAACTTCCCATCCCGTCTGTCAATTTGTCTTGCTTAAAAGTTTGTCTATATGTATCAATTTTTACCAAATTTGCGTACTATTTTTTGTAGATTTCATTTTTTTTATGAAAAAACGGACTTTTGGATTTTTATAAAAAAAATACTGAATATCGAGAACAATATTTTCTGTGAAATAAAATAAGTTTAAAGGCAATATTTTTAATTTTTGAAAAGCTATTTGTCAAAAGTAGTAAAAGTTTTAAAATTGTTTTTTTTTTAGGTTTTTATTTTTTGTAAAAAAAACTGTCAATTCGATTTTTCTCAAAATTTTATCGAATCTTGAAAACAATATTTCTTATAAGATAAAAATTAGTTTGAAGCCAATGTCTCAAAGTTTTGAAAAGATATTTACGTCGAAAACCAATTTTTATCAACGTTTGTTAAATTTTTTTTAGGTTTTTAATTTTTTGTACAAAAACTGTCAATTCGATTTTTTTATAAAATTTTACTGAATGTTGACAACAATATTTTTTGAAAAAATTTTGTTTATTAATTTTTTTTTTAGGTTTTTATTTTTTGTAAAAAAAAACTGTCAATTAGATTTTTCTCAAAATTTTATCAGATGTCAAAAACATTATTCTTCGTTGCACAAATTTGTTTTGGAGATGAAATTATATTTTAGTCGTAAAATTTTCGAGGAGACACATTTTTTTTCATTTTTTTTGATTTATAAAAAAACACCGTTAATTGGATTTTTTTTTCCAAAAATATACTTTTTTGTTTCACGTTACAATATATAATATCAAATTTAATTCAAGTCTCTAGCGTTATTGGTTCGTGAGAAGGGTTAAGCAAAATTTTCACCTTTTTTTCAAACTGCTGTGGTAAAAAAACCACCCACGTAATATTCTTAAGAGCCCTTTCTGCATCTTTCTGCCTTATTATCTGTATAACAAAATTTATTTGAAGTCGAAGCGAACGTACGTACATACGCACGCAGGGACATCTTTCTACAAATCTTTAATTTCGACTCTAGGGACCTTGAAACGTCGAGAAATGTCAAAATTTTCAATTCGAACACATTTCAATAACTTCCCATGGGAACTTAAAAACTGAAACAAATTTGTTATTAATTTTTGTGAATATAAAAATGGGACCAACAATATCTTTGTACAAATATTATTTTAAAAATTATACAAATTTCAAACATAATTTTGGTAATCAAATTCTAGTTCTAGTACATACAGAATATCCATAGGCCCAATAAGTTGGGGAACCAATGGGGCGTGGGGATTCGTAGGATTATTATATGGAAAAATAAATTTTGTATTTTAGTGCTTTAAACTTTGTTTCAAAAAGTTCTACTTTTCAACTGAGGACTGGACCAAGAACACAAACTATACGGAAATCCATAATACCCTTTTAACCAATGGAGAATCCAGGGGGGTTCATATGAGCCATTAAGCTCAGTTTAGTTTGTCTGTTAAAAGCAACTGTAAAATATTTGGAATAATCTTAAAGGTATTCACTTAATTTAAAATAAAAAAAAAATTATGATTTAAAGTATTTTCGAAGGATCTTTTCTAAAAGAAAGAGCAAATATTCAGATTCTTAAGAAGAAACATTTTAATTTTATATTGTATTTTGAGAAAACAGTGTTTTTTTATTTGCTTAACACAAACTGAAGTTCCTGAAACTCGTTTTTAATTATGCCTTATTTTTTTTTACTCATATAAAGAGTGTCAGCCTTTTCTAAAATGTTCCAGAAAATTCTTCATATTAAATTCTTTTTCATTTTCCTGAGAAAAAAGATCAAATTTGTCTGGCTTTTTCCATCTATATTTTTGTAGCGTTCTTCGCTACGTTTCAACACAATTTTTAACAGTTTTGCATAAAATGTAAACAAAACCCCTCTAAACTATTGTATTGCTCTTAATAGGGCACATTTAGAAATTATTTTACATTTAGAAAGTTAAAAGGTTAGACCATTCCTTGATGGGCAACAGTGTTTAAAAAAAAAACTTATAATTAAAGTTGCCACTTTAGCCCTTGAAATATGTAAATTTTAGATTAAGATACACACTATGTTATTTATATTGTGTCGGCTTACTTTAAAAAAAAAACATTAAATAACATTTTTAAGCGGTGCCCAAAAACTCGTTTTGATGTAAAGTATTTGAAAACAGCCCCCCTGATTGAAAGTCTGGAAAGGCCCTTGGATTGTATCTATGTGTTCAAACTCCACCTCAACAGCAACTATAGATTAAGGAATCATTCCACAACAAAAAAAAATCAATGCAAGATTTAAACGCCAACTTTTTGTAAATCAAACCTTAAACCCCTTATAGTTTGCGATATGAACACAGAAAAGGCTGGTTAGGTATACAACTTTTTAGAGAACTGTGCTACTATTTAGAAATTCGCCAAGTCGAATAAAGAATTTCCATGTTTATGTTTCTTTTGTTTTAAGATTTGAATGATAAGAAAAGACTAGACAAACAGCAGTCAGACCATTTGATGGTTATTAGTTTCCAGACGTTTCCAAGTATGTCATTCATTTCGTCTTAAGAACAATAACTATATAGAGACTGGTTTTATTTTTTGAATTGTGAGACATGAATTTATTATAAATTATTATGCCTTTTTCACAGTCAAAATACCAATAAATAGAAAATTAACTGACAACATAAAGTCTTTGTCCATGTTTTTTTTTTTTTTTGGACATGTATTTAATCTTATTATATGAGCCTACAAAATGTTCGCAACATTGAAAATATTCAAGGCCAAGAAGGATTCTTTTTTCCCATGTATGTACATATATAAAGGTTGATACCTGTAATCCTTAAATACTTTCATAGTAAAATATATATTATGTCTTAAATAATGTTAAATTTATTTATTTATAGGATTAAATCCCAAAGTAGAATTATAGAACTTACATACATATGCTCGAGTATATGTTCACTTGAATAACTTAACTACACTTAAGGTAGCAGTTATAAGGGTGTTCTCCATCAATCTTTTCTAATATACTCGTACTTACCTAACCGACTTGACTACTGTGCGTAAAGGTCCAGGAAGAAAAAGAAAAAACAATACCTACGGAGTCAATGTGTTAATGTTCTTGTGGCTTTTTGAACTTTAGCCTTATATTTACCTCACGTAAGGACTATTCTTATTTCATATGTTTCTACCTACGAATAACCAAACGACTACGACGACGACGACGCACGACGAACGTAACAACTTGCGTCCATAAAATTACGAAAAGTAAAAATAATAGGAGAAACCATGTTAAAGACAAACTAAGAATTACGGCAATAAAAACCTTATTCCAGTCCAAATGAAACGAAATGAGCACGTTTGAATCCTAAATTGATAGAAACAACAGAAAAAAGGAAACAAAAATATGTGTCCTAGTTTTATTCTTACTATACATACTTTTGTTCTACATAATGTTTTGTAGGTTCAAAAGGTATAACCCTCCTTATGATTCTGAATCCTCGCACGCAGCATACGAAATAGAGTTTTGGGATTTCACGCCTGCCTTTTCGTTTATGAAAAGATTTGTATATACGTCTTTAAGGTTGCAGACGGTCTCACGACCTTGTTATTTAATGTTACTGAGCAGTTACTGTGTGTGTGCTGTTCTGAATGATTAATTTAAAGGATAGACTCAACATTAGGTCCGAGAAAACGATAAGTTGTTAATTTGGCATAAACCTAGATGAATCTTGAGAACACTTCTGTTTTCTGTTTTAGAAATATTATTCACAATTGTGCAAGGGTATAGTTTTGACTTGAGATTGAGAGTTAAAGAAATAATATATAGTATAGGTCCATCAATATACGATTTATGTTCGTTTTCTTGGCTTATTTTTATTGGAATTCATTTTGTAGAACTAACAAGCCATCTGCGATCCTCACAAAATATTATGAGACTTTGATTGATATGTTTCATCCGATACAAGATTGTTATGATATGTAATTTGTCTTTTTACTGATTGAATTTTGTATTTTTCATTAAAAATATAGTTCAAGAATTGAAAATTGTTTTGTTTTTATTCAAAATATACAGTGCAAGCATAACATATAAGAACAGTGTAATAAAGAACTTCATATTCACGTAGTACGGCTAAAGAACAAATGTTTTTCTTGTCAGTACTAAGTTAGGCTCGAGTTTATACTGATAAGCATTCCTAGGAGCGCGAGTAGAGGAGGTTAGCAACTTACTGTTTCACCATATTGTTTTCCATTAAAAGGAACTTATGATTTTCGAATATCCTAAAAGCCTGTTTTCTTGTTTAATTTGATTTATAAGTATAAATCATCTTGTAATTTTGTATAAGAACTAAAATCAATGGACGATGTAAACACTGAAAATATATATTTTCTTCGCAAACAAATTAGCATAGTAATTATTATGTAGTACTCGTACATATTTACAAGTTACGCCCTTGAACAATAATTAATAACTCATGTGCATGAAAGCTGTACATATTTTTACATAATTTCAACGTCATCAAGATTTCGATATATACATAGTACCCATATCATAAATAACCCCTAAGGATGTTTTTGGAAATACATACACAATTAATTATGCATACAATATGCGCCAAATCCTTCCGGCAAATCGTGGCAGTGGTAGTGGCAGCAGGGACTCTCATCGCATGTCAATATAAATTAGATTAGATATGTTTTGTTCGAAGAAAGTAAAAATAACTCAAACCAAACAGGTGGTTGAAGTTATAAATATTTTTTTTCTAAAAATTTACATTTGAGATGTTTTTCGAAATAAAAAGTATAAAAAAAATAAATTTCTTAAACAGATGTATCCATTATAAGGTATCATATTATATATAAGGTATGTATTCTTATAAGGTATCATAAGCAAATTGTTTTTAAACTTTAAATCTTTGATTTTCGTGGAAATTTAGCACTTTAAGAAATCAGGTTAATGGGATGACAATTGATGACCTTAAACTACACAATTAGTTCAATGTACGAGTATATCAATACAAAGTCTGTTACTTACAAGACATTTTTTGAATATTCAAGGAAACTACACATCTTAGTATATAGTCATTGCAAATATTCTCGATTGAATTGGGTTATTTTTATTATTATCAAAAGCTATTATTGCCTCAAGTATTTTAATTAGATTTTAGTTAATTTACTAATTAATATCTATGTTTTAAACAAAATTTAGATGTTAAAAATTATAACAATTTAATACTTATTACATTGTATAAATGTTTTTTTTTTTAATTTTTTTTTGTTAAAGTTCAAAATTATTACAGATTATTAGTTTTAAACTGAAAAAAAAGAGGCTGG